>ML663471.1:782300-805929 GCA_007570785.1 Antilocapra americana | reverse complement strand
CTTGTGTGGTTTTCTGGTGGGTGAGTCTAGGTTTCCTCACTGTTACTCCTCACGTCGGCACTGGGTCGCCTCTCCAGATGCCCGATGTCCTCTGCCAGCATTCAGTTCCTGTTTTTTGGAGTTTGCTCGGCCTTTAAAAGTTCTTTTGGTATATTTATTGGGGAGAGAGTGTTCTCCCCGTCCTATTCCTCCGCCATCTTCTATAGTTTACTTTAGGTTTATACTAAACAGATGAAATTCCAGGAAAATTTAGAAATTTTTTTCATATTGTACATATATAGTTCTCTTTATAATGTAATTCTTACTATCTTTTCCCAGTTTTATATATGAAGCATGTAAAAATGAATTCATTTATTAAAATTGCTTTTAAATTATTTACATAATTTTGTGCTCTACCAAGAGAAGCCAAAGCATGTATGTATAGTATTTATTATTTTAACCATTTATAATATCTGTTTTTTCTCATTATTTAAAATGACATTTTCTGCTCTTTAATCCCTCTGCTGCCCATGCTATATTTCCATACTTTAAATTTGCTCATTCTTTCTTCTGACAGTGTAAAAATACTGAACACTTCTATTGATTTTTTAAAATTTCAGTTATACTTTCAACTCCAATTTCTATGTGTTCCTTTTCAAAATGATTTTTATTTGTATATATTCCCTATTTGATAAAGAACTGTCATGAGATCTTCCTTCCCTTCTTAATAATGTTTATATTTAGTTCTTTGAACATATTTATAATAACTTCTTTTTAGTTTTGTTCTTTAAATGCAATAGCTTGGATCCTCACAAGCAGTTTTTGTTGTCTGCATTTTTCCTTGTTATATGTCACATTTTACTTTTTTTTTTTTGCATGACCCATAATTTTATGCTGAAAACTGAGTATTTTGGATATGCAATATAGCATCTCTGAATACTGACTTCATGTTTCAAGGCATGTTATTATTTTCTTGCTTATATTCTTAGCTATCTGGCTGAAACATTTTACTGAAGTATTCCTTTACAGTTTGAAGGCACAGCTATTGCTCCACAAGGGAAAATGTCTTGGATATGGTGGTTCTAGCAGTGCTGTCTTTTTTACATCTCTGTTGTATGGTCTATCTCTTTTGATGTTATCAGTCAGTTCAGTTCACTCAGTTGTGTCTGACTCTTTGAGACCCCATGTCTCTTTGAGACTGCAGCATGCCAGGTCTCCCTGTCTATCACCAACTCCTGGAGCTTGCTCAAAGTCATGTCCATCGAGTCGGTGAAGCCATCCAACCATCTCATCCTCTGTTGTCCCCTTCTCCTCCTGCCTTCAACCTCTGCCAGCATTGGAGTCTTTTCCAATGAGTCAGTTCTTTGCATCAGGTGGCCAAAGTACTGGAGTTTCAGCTTCAGTATCAGTCCTTCCCCAAAAGTCAAAGGGCAGTGTGTCTATCACTTTCACAAGAGTAAAGACTGAAGCATACTCTCTGAACTACATAATACAACTAATGACTCTATCACAGATGAGAAGGGTAATATGCCTGATAGTTCCATCAAATAGAGAGAAATGATAACCAGTGAATTAACTCTGTGTTAAGTTCACATTTTTATTATCACATTCATCAGGAAGACTTTCTCCTTTTCTATCTAAGCTAGAAATAGAAATTCAAATAGAATTAAATATACTTGAAGTGAAGTGGCTCAGTCGTGTCCAACTCTTTGTGATCCCATGGACTATAGCCTACCAGGCTCCTCCATCCATGGATTCTTCCAGGCAGGAATACTGGAATGGGTTGCCATTTTCTTCTCCAAGGGATCTTTCCAACCCAGGGATTGAACCCGGGTCTCCTGCATTGCAGGCAGACGCTTTACTGTCTGAGCCATCAGGGAAGCCAGGATGCAGCAAGTGTGTTCCGAGTTCACTATAGCATTTAATTTTATGGTTTAACTTTTACATTGATCCTTTCTAAAAATCATATCTAGCTAACTTTTAGATTTCTAGTAAATACCATAGTACAACTAATTATGAGGATATTCATGAAGATTTTACCTATATAATAACAACATACATGTACTCTTATCATTAAAAATTCATACTCAAACTCCAAAAAAGGTAAAGAAATCATAAAGATCAGACTTAGAAAGATTAGACTTACCAGGGAAACCCTTTGCTAGGGTCTTCATTTTCACCATCTGTATATGTCTTCCAACAGTATCTTTCAAGTGTTCTAGATCAATTTCTATGGAAATAAACATACCAAAACACTTTGTAACATATGAGTGTTTCTCTTTGTCTATACGTTCATGTGTGGTACTATCTTAATTAGCCTAGTTATTAATAAATATGAATTATAATAGAATGTCTTGGTTGCAGAATCATTAAACTTTAGAATTAGAATGGCTGTTAGCAATCATTAAGTCTCCATATATTGAGACTTAGAGACATTAACAATTTGACCAAGACTGTGTATCCAGATAATGAAAAACCTGATGTACATCCTTATGCCTTTAACCATTGCTTTTTCCATACAGCGCTATCTCTTAAACTAAATTAAAATATCCTGGAGAGGTTATAATAATTAACTGTTAAGTTTAAATTAAAATCAAAATCATACTATACAGATATACACCAGTGATGTGAAACACATTTTTTTCCTCAGGCTATGTTGCAAACTAGGGTCTCCATGGAAATTTACCAAGAAATTCTTGGACTTTCCAGGAATATTTTAATGCCCCTTTTCTGTTACTTAAGTGTAAGCAAAGTAGGCATCAGTGATATAAAAGAATATCAGAGTATGTTGTAGACTGAAAAAACGTGCTCTCCCAGGTCACTTTAGCATGTAGACCTGGTAGCCTGGAGGAAGAAATGGTTAAACTTGTAGAAGTACCTGGATTGAGACTGGGTCTCTTTTCATTTGAGTTTTATGTCATTTGAAATTTTTGCTTGATTTAAACAACCATAGGTCCAATTATGAAAAAATACATTAACATTATTAAAGGAGAGTTTATATTGAAAAGAATAATCAGGAATGATCAACTACTGGATCTAAAATATTATAGCTAATTTGTCTGTAGCAGAGTGTGTACCTGAAGTTAGAAACCTGTTATGACAAAGAGGCCCAGATGGAAGTCTTCCTTTGGAGAAATATATGAGCCAGTAAGTATTAAAAAGGCTGTGCTATTTGTGTAGAGGTGGTTACCTGCTGCAGCACCATTGCCAAAATGAAAAAACAGTGTGTCTGGTTAGGCAGAACAAGCTTTCTCTAATTAACAACTTTTTGTGAAAGTAATAAGATGTATAGCAAAATGAAACTGGGGAGTATTAGCAGATACATTTTAGTTTCTCTGGTTCTCTCTCCAAATGGTATATGTAGCAAGGACTTGCTCATTTGCATTAAGGAAGCAAAGATTCCTTAGTTAAGTAAGAGGCAATGAAGACAGCATTTGAGGGAAGGTTAGGGTAAGTACTATCAATTAAAAGACATATGCTAGAAAAATGTATAACCTAGAAAAGTTAGAGTTTTCTCTTTTATCATATCCTCCCACTTTTCAAATCCTTTCTTTATCCTATTCTTCTTGACATTCATTGAGTTAGTTTTAAAAAATATGTAACATATTATACAATTTGCCCATTTAAAATGTTCATTTCAATGTTTTTAAAGATACATTCAGAGTTATATGACCATCACCACAATTAATTTTAGAAGAGACTAGACAGTGTTCTTCCCAAAAAATGATAATTACATGACATGATGGAAGTGTTAGCTAACACTGGGGTGGTCATCATACTGCAATGTACAAATGTATCAACATATCATAAACGTTAAACACATGTTATACATCAATTTTTTCACAATAAAAAAAGAATATACATCAGAATTATGCTAAGTAAATTCCAGCAGGGTATAGAAATGCTACCCTTATATAGCATTATTCCCTCCTCTATATTTTTGCACCATTGTTATATATATTATAGATATAATAACCTATAACCTATAAATATAGTCATTGCTTTGTTAAATTTATGGCCATTATTTACTTATGTGTATGTTTTAATACTGTATTTTATAATTACAGAATTACTTTAACCCAGTCTCTTTTTTATGGGGTTCAGATTACTGTCTGAGGTCATGTGCTTTAAGCCTGAAGAACTTTCTTTTGTACTTTTCATAAAGTGAATCTGCTAGCAATGAATTTTCACAGTTTTTATGTTTTAAAATCTCTTTACTTCACTTTTATTTTTTGAGAGGTAATTGGACTGGATATAAAATTTGGGGTTGATCCCCTTTTTCTTTTGCATTTTGGTCATCCTATTGCATTTTGTTCTTCATAGTTTCTGATGAAAAGTCAGCCATCAATCTTATTGGAGTTCCCAATAGAGTAGAAATGCCAGTTTTCCAGAGTGTGTATATTAATTTATACTGCTACCAGCAGTTTCTGAAAGTTTTAGTTGCTCTACAATTTAGCATGACTTGATTCTGTCATTCTTTAATTTAAACTCAATGATGGTATGTCATAAAATCCTCATGAATTTAACTCCAATTTTCTAGATTACTAATAAGACTGTACCATTTTCAAATGTTTATTAATCATTTAGATACATTCTTAATTTTTGTTACAGTGCTTTTGATTTCTAGCATTTATTTTGATTATTTCTTAGAGATTTACTCTATTCATATATTACCTATATATTCTTTCATATAGTCTACATTTTCACAAGGGTGCTTATTATATTAGTCATAGTTAATTTAAATTCCCAGTTTGATAATTCCAAATTTTCTGCTGTATCTGCATCTGGTCTTGATGATTGCTTTGTGTCTTCAGCTTGCATGTTTTGCTCTTTTAGCATGGCATATACTATTTTAAAGCTAGACAGGATGTATCAGGTAAAATAACTGAAGTATATAGGTTTTTATTATGATGTTTGATGTTCATCTGGAGAGGAGTTCAGCTATATTTTCTGTTTTAATGTAGCAGGTGTCACAGGCTAAAATTTCTTTTATTTTCCTTTTCTGGTCTCCTCTGTGAGCTTTGGTTTTCTCTAAGGAATGCTTCTTTAATGGACCCTGAGCACTGCAGTTTTCCCATTTGTAACCCTCTGTTGTTATCCAGGGGCCTTAGTGAAGTAGTTGTAAGGTACGAGAGAGAGGGAAAGCATTCTATAAACCTATGATTAGTTCTCAGTCTTTTATTTACACTTTGTCTGGGCTGTGACTTTCACAATTGCTTTTCAGCATGTTTAATGAATTAGATAAAACAGAAAGGCTAAAGAGGACTGGACTTGAATATCTCCCTTCCTTGATAATGAAAGTTCAGGAGGTTAGAGTCTGGCATTTCTTTTTCTGAACATCTGTCAGGTTCCAGTAAGGTAGTTTTTCTTGTTAAGAAGAATGCAATTTTAGATGTTCACTTTTCTCCCCTTTGCTGAATGCACGAGTAGATTTTATTTCTGATATTTACCCACTGAAAGTGTGTGGTATATCCAAGTTTGTGTCGAGAACTTTTTTATTGCTCAACCTAGTTCATATCCAGTTTCCAACAATTACTGAATTACTCTTTAAGTTTTCCTATTAGTTGCTGGCTCCAGTGTTAGTTTGTTTCTAAAAATATGTAATTTCCAGTATCCATCTATCTCCTCAGTTTGAGAGGGGAAATTTGCTCTCTAACTTCAATTCTTTGATGGAACTGAGAAGGGTTGATGACTTTAAGATTCTTTAGCTTTTTTTGGTTTGGAGTGTGGGAGTGAAGACTTCCAAGTTTTTTATGTGTTAAACTGGTAAGAAGTTTTGCAAATCTTTAAAAAATAATTATTGCTAGATATTGTATTTGTTTTAGTACTAAAACAAATTTCATCATCCCTAAAAAATGTTCAATTTTTGTTCTTGGTATATACAAACAGAGTTTTCTATATTTTTACTTTATATTCAGTAATTTTAATAAATACAGGTTGATACAAGAGTTTATCTCTAAACTACAGATTCTTTGAGATTACATACCTCTATAGTTACATTGTCTGAAATTTATGAGATTTCTTTAAATCCTTACAACTTGCATTATTAATTTTTTGTAATATCTATGGTTGCCAGTACAAAAATGAGTAGAAAGAGTGATAACAAACATATATGTCTCATTCCTAATATTGAAGGAAATATTTTTCTATTAAATTGCCGAAATTTATTTGTATTGTTTAAAAGATAAGTGAACAGACAATGGATAAGAAAGCTGTGGTACATATAAACAATGGAATATTACTCAGCCAATAAAAACAATACATTTGAATCAGTTCTACTGAGGTGGACGAAATTGGAGCCTATTATACAGAGTGAAGTAAACCAGAAGGAAAAACAACAATACAGTATACTAATGCATATATATGGAAATTAGAAAGATGGTAACGATAACCCTGTGTGTGCGACAGCAAAAGAGACGCAGATGTATAGAAAAGTCTTTTGAACCCTATGGGAGGGGTCAAGGGCAGGATGATATGGGAGAATGGCATTGAAACATGTAAATTATCATATGTGAAATCAATTGCCAGCCAAGGTTTGATGCTTGATACAGGGTGCTCAGGGCTGGTGCACCAGGATGACCCAGAGAGATGGAATCGGGAGGGAGGTGGGAGTGGGGTTCTGGAAGGGTTCATGTCAATGTATAGCAAAACCAACACGATAATGCAAAGAAAATAAATAAATAAATAAATAAATGAAAAGAAACTACATGGGAAAAGAAGACACACACAGGAAAAAAAATTAAAAAAAAATAAAAGATAAGTGTCAAATATATATTATGAGCAAAGTTTTACTGAAGTTTAAGGATTTTTTCTTTATTCAATAATATGGCAATGTTTTCCTATAATGCTTTTTATTCCTTAAAGTTGGTAGTAATATTCCCAGTTTCTAGTCTGATTTAATAGCTTGAGTCTTCTTTCTTTATTCTTCATCAGTCTAGTTAAAGTTTTGTTAATTTTGTTGATATAATGTGAGTCTCTTATGGACAGCATATAGTTGGATAATTCTTTTTCCATTTTGTCAATCTCTGTCTTTTGCTTAGAAAGCTTAATCATTTACATTTATGCTAATTAATGAAAAGGAAAAAACTTACTTCTGCTATGTTTCTACTTGTTCTCTATATTTCTTATATTTTTTTGTTCCTCATTTCCTCTAATACTGTCTTCTTTTGTGTTCAACTGATAGTTTAAGGGACTAGTTTTGTTTCCTTTCTCATTTCCTTTGTGCATATTCTATACATATTTTCTCTTTGGTTACCAAGAGAATTATGCATAACATATTAAAGTTATAAAAATCCAATTTAAATTGATGCCAACTTAATTTCAATAGCATCCAAAAGCTGTACTCCTATATGGCTCAATCTTTTTTGATGCCAATGTTATATAGCATATCTTTATACAATGTGTGCCCAATAATACAGATTTATCATTACTTTTATATGTTTTTCCTAAAACTATTATCTGAAATTAAAAGTAGAGCTACAAACTAAAACTACAATAATACTGGCTTTTATATTTGAGATGTACTTATCTATATTGGAGATCTTCATTTCTTCATATAGCTTCAAGTTACTGTATAACATTGTTTCATATCAACCTCAAGGATTCCCCTTAGCATTTTCTATAGAGCAGGTCTAACGGTAATCTCGTTAACCCTAGAAGCTCTACTATCCTTTGTGGTTGGTTTTGTGCTGGGCACTCCTTCATATTTCCACAAAATTTTCTGACCATTTTTTTTTTTTTTTATTTTTTATTTATTTATTTATTTTTTAAATTATTGTTTTAGCCATACATTGTTATGATATCACCATGGGTTTACATATGCTTCCCCTCCGGGTCCCCCCTCCCTCCTCCCTCCCCCCCGGGAAATCTCGCTGCACCAGTCCCGAGCATCAATCCTGGGCTGACGATTGATTAGACACATGACAATTAACATGCTTCAATGCCCTTCTCCCATCTCATCCCACCCTTACCCTCATCCACAAAGTCCACAAGTCTATTCTATACATCTGCATTCCTTTTGTTGTCTCCCATGTTGGGTTCTCATTACTGTCTTTCTATTTCTGACCATTTTGAATACAACTTTTTCTAAACTGGGAATCCTCTTGGTTACTGTACATATTTTATTGTTTCCCAAAGTTCTGACAAAGTTAGTTCTAATAGTTTTCTGCCTTTCCCCCTCCTCACCCTTTTTCATTGTTTCTGTCAGACTTTAAAAGCTTATGGCCTCCTAGTCTGTCATTTTGTTGACATCTGCCTTAAAATGGTTGTTCAGAAGCTGCCACTATTACACTTAAAATTATCTTATTAGAAATTAGTTAAGTACTTAGTCACTTGGCCATACAAGCTTTAGCATAGGTTTTATTTTTGGCTGTGCCACACAACTTGTGGAATCTCAGTTCTCTGACCAGGGACTGAACCTGGCCCATAACAGTTAAAGTCCAGAATCCTAACCACTAGGTCACCAGGGAATTTCTTAGCATAGGTTTTTAACTATTAGACATTTGCCAACTTTGTGATACAAAGGTCACAAAGTAGACATATTGCCTATCTAGTGATAGTTCTATTTTTTCATTATCTTGTTATCACAAAAGATGATGTAAGTAACAAAACCTGTGTTTTCTAAAGAATGGGTCATATAGCATCTAGTTTATATCATGAAAATTCACAATGTATTTTTTTTTCATGAGCAGGTAAACTCTTAAGCATTACTTAATTAAAGTTTGTTTGGTGAAGTAATAAGCAGATGGCAAATTCTTTTAAAGATACATATTAATTGATATATAGACTGTTTAATAAAAGAATAAAATTATTACAGCTTTCCCTTGGTATCCACAGGGGAGGGTTCACAGAATTCCCTGTGGATACCAAAATCTGAAGATGCTCAAGTCTCTTGAATAAAATGGTGCAATATTTTCCTGTAACCTATGAACATGCTCCTATATACTTTAAATCATCTCTAGATTACTTGTAATACCTAATACAATGAAAATGCTATATAAATAGTTGTAAATGCTATCTAAACCATTGCCAGTACATAAACCATTGTTTTTTGGAACTTTCTGAAAAAATTTTTTCTGAATATTTCTGTTCTGTGGTTAGCTGAATCTGTAGATGTGAAACCCATGGATACAGAGGGCTGACTGTTTATTAAACTGAGAAAGGCAACCTTATGTTTGAATTTCTTATTTTAATAACTGTACAATACAGTGGAAATGCTTTAACTCTTAGAATGTGTTCTCTATTGTACCCAAACATTATAAATCTCTACTTACCTACTACTTTGTTTAAATCTAATTGAAATATTAAGTCATCAATTGATGGATTCATTTCTGGAAGATTCTCTGCTTCTGTGGTTGTTTCTCTTTTAACTGTAAGAATAATAGAGTGCCAGCTTAGTTGATTCATAACTAATAATTTGTGAGGGTAAAATTATACTACATAAAGTTAATTAGAGAGATGTTACCTTACATTTCCCCCTCACGGCTCACACCCCAGTGGCAAAGAGGCTCGCACAACTCAGTGAAGCTATGAGCTAGGCTATGCAGGGCTACTCAAGACAGACAAGTCACAGTGAAGAGTTCTGACAAAATGTGTGGTCTACTGGAGGAGCAAATGGCAAACCACACTAGTATTCTTGCTGCAAGAAACCCATGAACAATATGAAAAGGCAAAAATATATGACACTAGAAGATGAGTCCCCCAGACTGGAAGATGTCCAATACGATACTAAGGAAGAGCAGAAGACAATTACTAATAGTTCCAGAAAGAATGAAGCGGTTGGGCCAAAGTGGAAATGATACCCAGTTGTGGATATGTTTGGTGGTAAAAGTAAAGTCCAGTGCTGTATAGGACAATACTGCATAGCAATCTGGAATGTTAGGCCCATGAATCAAAGTAAATTGGACCTGATCAAGCAGGAGATGGCAGGAGTGAATATCAACATCTTAGGAATCAAAGATGTTATTCGATTTAGTGAGCTAAAATGGAAGGGAATGGGACAATTTAACTCAGATGACTATTTTATCTACTACTGTGGTCAAGAATCCCTTATAAGAAAAACAGTAGTCCTCATCATTAACAAGAGAATCTTAAATGCAGTACTTGGGTGCAAACTCAAAAATGACAGAATGATCTCAGTTCATTTCCAAAGCAAGATATTCAACATCACAGTAATCCAGATTATGTCCCAACCACTAATGCTGAAGAAGCTGAAGTTGACCAGTTTGAGACTTACAAGACGTTCTACAGCTAATACCAAAACAAGACGTCCTTTTCATCAGAGGGGACTGAAATGCAAAAGGAGGAAGTCAAGAGATACCTGGAATAAAGGGCTAGTTTGGCCTTGGAGTACAAAATGAAGCAGGGCAAAGGCTAAGAGAGTTCTGCCAAGGGAACACACTGATTATACCAAACACTCCTTTCCAACAACACAAGAGATGACTCTATATATGGACATCACTAAATGGTCAATACCAAAATCAGAATGATTCTATTCTTTACAGCCAAATATGGAGAAGCTCTATACAGTCAGCAAAAACAAGACCAGGAGCTGACTGAGGCTCAGATTATCAGCTCCTTTTTGCAAAATTCAGGTTTAAATTCACTAGGCTATTCAGGTATAACCTAAATCAAATCCCTTATGACTTGACAGTGGAAATGTCAAGGGATTAGATGTGATGGACAGAGACAGAACTACTATGGATGGAGAAATGTGACACTGTACAAGAGACAATCCTGTACAAATGACTAAAACCATCCCAAAGAAAAAAGAAACGCAAGAAGGTAAAATGGTTGTCTTAAGAGGATGTACAAAAAGCTGAGGAAAGAAGAGAAGTGAAAGGCAAGGGAGAAAAGGAAAGATATACCCAACTTAATGAAGAGTTCCAGAGAATAGTAAGGAGGGATAGGAAGGTCTTTTTAAATGAACAATACAGAGAAATAGAGGGAAAACAACAGAATGGGGAAGACTAGAGATCTCAAGAAAGCTGAACATATAAAGGGAACATTTCATGCACGGATGGACATTATAAAGGCCTGAAACAGTAAGGACCTAATAAAAATAAATAAAAACAAAACTGTGGAAAATTCTTAGAGATGGGATTGTTAGAAATTTTTCTAACAAAAGTAGAAGAGATTAAGAGGTGGCAAGAATACACAGAAGAACTTTACAAAATAGGTCTTAATGACCTTGATAACCATGATGGTGTGGTCACTCAATTAGAGCCAGATATCCTGGAGTGTGAAGTTAAGTGGGCCTTAGGAAGCATTATTATAAGGTAATAATGCTGAGCTATTGAAAATCCTAAATGATGATGCTGATAAAGTGTTGCACTCAATATGCCAGGAAATTGGGAAAACTCAGCAGTGGCTACAGGACTGGAAAAGGTCCCCTTTCATTCCAGTCCCAAAGAAGGACAATGCCAAGAAATGTTCAAACTACTGTACAATTGCCCTCATTTCAGATGGTAGTAAGGTTATGCTCAAAATCCTTCAAGGTAGGAAGGAAAAAGTTCAATTAACATAAAGTTGGTGCACACTGAAATGTAATTTTAAACTGTCAAGTATTTTATGATGACTTTTAAAATATGTATATCAATATAATTCATACTTCTCAATATCTGAGGCTGGTAAACTCCACTTAGCTGAGTTTTATCCTTGAATCCTTTAGTTCTTACTAGATCTTCAAGTGAAAATTTCTCATCTGAGAGTTCATCCACATCTTGATCTACCAATATAAGGAAAACTTTCAATTAAATACAGCAACACTATTGAAACCTATACATTATGGCTTAATTCCAAGGACATTATAATGTCTGGAGTTTAGACATTACTGAAATGTCTAAACATTTCAGTTTAGACTTACTGAAAACATTTAATATCAGTAAGAAGAGACAAATGATTACTCAATAAATGTTAGAAGTTCATTTAATAGATATCAATTTCTACTCTTGATAAAACTCTGAAAAATCAGAATTACGGATTTACTCCTAGACATTATTGTCTTAATATAGAATATTATTTCTGTGTCAATCGAACCTTGATTTATGTTGAAGCACCAAAAAATATTCCCATTAAAATTATAAACAAAATCAGAATGTGAATCATTATCATTTTAACAATTACCTAGTTCTGGTAAAGTTGGTATGATAAATATATGGATCAGCAATTATGATGATTTTCAGCTAATATTTCATATATGATTAAACAATACAGATTTGTCACAAAAGTTTTTATGTGGCAAAAAAATCAAAATTGTAATCTTAACCTCAGTGAGCTACAACAGAACACAAATAGACAACTAAATAAAATCAGGAAAATAATACATATACAAACCGAGGAAGTCAACAAGAGACAGAAAATTAAAAAAGAACCAAATAGAAATGTTGGAGCTGAAGAACACAATGACTGAAGAATTTAGCAGAGAATTTTTAGTAGCACACATGATCAAACAGAGGAAAAATAATCAGTGATCTCAAAGACAGGTAAGTTGAAATTACCAAGTGGAATGAAAAAAAGAATGAAAAAGAGTGAAAAAAAAGTTTACAGGACATAAGGGATGCCATCAAGCAAATATACGCCAGATAGTTATTCCAGAAGAAGAAGAAAATAAGAAAAGGACAGAAAGCATTTTTAAAGAAATAATGGCTGTAAAATTCCCCAAACTGAGGAAGGAAGTGGATGTACAAACCTATGGATCCCAAAGAAGTCCAAATAGATTGAACTCAAAGAGATCTACACTGAGACATACACTTAAATTGTCAAAGGTCAAAGACAAAGAAAGAATTTTGAAAGCAGCAAAAGTAACTTATTTCATGCAAAAGGACTTCAGCAAGACTACAATGGATTTCTAAGCAGAAAACTTAGAACTACAAAAGTGACCGAAAAAAATAAAATGGCAATACAAGTCATTAACAATCAAGAACTACTTTAAATATAAATAAATCACACTCAAAAAACATAGATTGGAGAATGAATGAAAAAGTAAGATGTAATTACATGCCAACAATATGCAATTACATGCTATTAATAAAAGATTAACTTTGGATATAAGGACACATACAGGCTGAAAGTGAAGGGATAGAAAAAGATATTTCAAGAAAATGGTAACCAAAAGAGATCAGAGGTGGCTATATTAGACAAAAAAGACTAATAGAAAGCTGCCCCAAGACACAAAGAAGGTAATTACAAAATGATGAAAGAATCAATTCAACAGGATATAACACTTACAAATACATATATGCATCCAATAATGGCTCACTTGAATATATAAGCCAAACACTGACAGATCTGAAGGGGGAAATAGATGGAAAATCAAGAATAGGAGACATTAATATTCCATTTACAATAATGGTTAGATCATTCAGACAAGAAATATGTAATGAAGACTCAGTAAAGATAAGTAAAATCAGTAAAGAAACAGAGAGCTTGAATTATCTGAGTGCAAATGGACTTGAGATATCTACAGAGCATTCCACTCACGAGCAGTAAAATACTCATTTTCCTTCAAGACAGATCACATTTCAGGTCACAAAACAAATCTTAAAGTGTTTAAAATTAAAATCATTTCAAGCATCTTTTCTAACAACAGTGGAAAAAAACTACAAATAAATAATGGAAGAAAAATGAAAAATTTACAAATACATGAAAATTAAACAACACAATCTTGAACAACCACTGGATCAAAGAAGAAATCAAAAGGGAAATCAGAAAATATCTCCAGAGAACAAAAATGGAAACACAATATACCCAAACATACAGGATGTACAAAAACAGTATCCTAGAGGGTAGTTTATAGTAATACACACCTAGATTACAAAAGAAGAAATATCTCAAAGACCATATGATTACACCCAAAGGAACTAAAAGGACAGTAACAAATTAATGTCAATGTTATCAGAAGTAGGAAATAATAAAGATGAGAGCAGAAATAAATGAAATAGAGAACAGAAAAACGGTAAGAAAAAATGATAAAACTAAAAGGTGATTTTTGGAAAAGACACACAGAAATCAACAAACTTTTAGCTAGAGTGTCTAAGAAATAAAGACTCAAAGAAAATGAGAAGTAGAAGAGAAAACATTACAACTAACGCCACAGAAATAAATATGCTATAAGGGACCATTATGAACAAGTATACACCAACATACTGAACAACTAGGAGCAAAGGAATAAATTCCTAGAAACATACAGTCTACCAAGACTGATGCATGAGGAAACAGAAAGACTAAACAGACCAGTAACAAAGAAGGAGACTTGGCAGTAATCAAAAACCTACTAACAACAACAACGACAAAAGCCCAGGACCAGATGACTTCATTGATGAATTTTCCCAAACATTTAAAGAAGAATTAACAGGAACTATTCTTAAACTCTCCCCTAAGATACAAAAGGAAACACTTCTAAAATCTTCATGATGCCAACATCATCCTGATCCCAAACCCAGATAAAAAAGTTACAAGAAACAAAAACTAAAGTTATTGACATTTCCTTAATGAAAATAGATACAAGAATTCTCAACAAAATATTAGCAAATCAAATTTTGCAGCACATTAAAAGGATCATATATCATGACCTACTGGGATTTATTACAAGAGACGCAAGGATGGTTTGGTTTAAGGTTTGCAAGTAAATCAATCTTTCACACCACACTGACAGAATGAGGGATAAAATTACATTATCATTTCAATAGATGCAGAAAAACATTTGACAAAATTCAACAAAATTCAATACTCTTTCACGATAAAAATCCTCAACAAACAGGCTTGGGAAGGAAGAAGAAAATTCTTGTGATTTGCAGATGATATAATTTTATATACAGAAAATCTCAAAGACTCAACTATGAAATTGTTGGAACTAATCAATGATTTCAGTGAAGTTGCAAGATACAAAATTAACATATGGTAATCAGTTGCATTTCTATATGTTAATGATAAAATATCTGAAAAAAACTAAAACTATCCCATTCACAGTAGCATCAAAAACAATAAAATACTGGGGACAGCAACTTTCCTGGCAGTCCAGTGGTTAAGACTCCATTCTTCCAATGCAGGAGTGCAGGTTCAAACACTGGTCAGGGAACTAAGATGCTGCATGCCAGACAGTTCAGCCAAATAAATAAAAAAACAAAATTCTGGTTATAAATTTAACCAGGGAGATGAAAGATCTGTACAATGAAAATGACAAGGCTCTATGGAAAAAAACAGAAGACATAAAGAAATGGGAAGATATCCCATGTATACGTACTGAAAGAAAAATCTTGTTAAAATGTTCATACTATTCAAAGTCATTTATGGATTCAACACAATCTCATAAACATATCAAAGGAGTTCTCCACAGAATTAGGAGGGAAAAAAATACTAAAATTTATATGGAATCACAAAAGAAATCAGATAACAAAGACAATCCGGAAAAAGACCAAAGTGGGAGATAATATATTTCTTGATTTCAAACTATACTCCAAAGCTATAGCAATAAACATGTTATGACACTGATACAAAAGCAAACACACAGACCAATGAAAGAAAGTAAAGATCCTCAAATTAAATGTTCAAGCAAATTAAATGCTTGGTCAACTACTATTGAGAAAGAGTGGCAAGAACACCCAGTTCGAAAAGAATAGTTTCTTCAACAAATGATGTTGAAAACACTGCATATACACATGCAAAGAAATGAAATTGGACCCCTAATTTACGTCATTCACAAAATTAACTTGAATTACAGCAAAGACTTAAACATAAGAGTTGATTCTGCTAGAGGAAAATGTAGGGAAGAAACTCCTTGACAGTGGTCTTGGCAATGATTTTTTTTTTTAACATATGCAACACCAAAAGCACAAACAACAAAAGAAAAACTCAACAAATGGGTCTACTTCAAAGTTAAAAGCTTCTGCATAGTAATGGAGAAGGCAATGGCACCCCACTCCAGTACTCTTGTCTGAAAAATCCCAAGGATGGAGGAGCCTGGTGGGCTGCAGTCCATGGGGTTGCAAAGAGTCGAACAAGGCTGAGTGACTTCACTTTCACTTTTCATTTTCATGCATTGGAAAAGGAAACGGCAACCCACTCCAGTGTTGTTGCCTGGAGAATCCCAGGGACAGGGGAGCCTGGTGGGCTGTTGTCTATGGGGTTGCACAGGGTCAGACGTGGCTGAGGCTACGCAGCAGCAGCAGCACAGTAAAAGAAACAACACAATGAAAAGGCAATCAACAAAATAGGAGAAAATTTTAGAAACCATGTATCAGATAAAGAGTTAATATCTAAAACATATAGATATCATACAGCCTAATAAGAAAAAAATCAAACAATCCAACTTTTAAAATGTGCAGAAAAACTAAACATTTTTCTTAAAAAGGCATACAAGTGGCCAAGTATGCAAAAATATGACCAACAATATTAATCCTCAAAGACATGTCAATCAAAGGTACTTTGAGATACCATCTCAAACAAGTTGGAATGGCTATCATCAAGAAGACGAGAGATACAAGTGCTGGCAAGAATACAGTGACAAGGGAATCTCTGTATACTGCTAGAGCGAATGTAAACTGGTCCACTCACTTTGGAAATGGAGTTTCCTCAAAAAATTAAAAGTAGATTTAACTTCTGATTCCTCGATCCTACTTCCAAGTAACTACTCAAAGGAAATAAATACAGGATTTTGAGGAGCTTTATGCACCTATATTTTTTCTCAGCATTATTCACAACAGGAAGATATGAACATATCCTAACAGTTCATTGATGGTTGAATGGGTAAAGAAGATGTGGCGTATGTATATATGTATATATGTATTATTAATCAGCCATTTGAAAGGACATCTTGCCATTTGAGACAACATGGGTAAGTCCTGAGTACATTTTTCTAAGAGAAATGAGTCATAAAGAGAAAGAAAAATACACTACAGTATGATGCTGTTAAACTGCTGCACTCAATATACCAGGAAATGTGGAAAATTCAGCAGTGGCCACAGGACTGGCAAATGGCAAAGGTCAGTTTTCATTCCGACCCTGAAGAAGGGCAATGCCAAATAATGTTCAAACTATTACACAATTGCACTCATTTCACGTGCTAGGAAGGTAATGCTCAAAATCCTTCATGCTAGGTTTTAACAATACATGAACCAAGAACTTCCAGATGTACAAGCTAGATTTAGAGAAGGCAGAGGAACCAGAGATCAAGTTGCTAACCTGCACTGGATCATAGAAAAAGCAAGAGAGTTCCAGAAAAACATCTACTTCTGCTCTATTGACTACACTAGAGCCTCTGACTGTGTTGACCACAAAAAATTGTGGAAAATTCTTAAGGAGATGGGCATGCCAGACCACCTTACCTGCCTCTTGAGAAACCTGTATGCAGGTCAATAAGCAGCAGTTAGAACTGGACAAGGAACAGCAAACTGATTCAAAATTGGGACAGGAGTTCGTCAAGGCTGTATTTTGTTACCCTGCTTATTCAACTTATATGCAGAATATATCATGCAAAATGCTGGGCTGGAAGATGTACAAGCTGAAATCAAGATTTCCAGGAGAAATATCAACAACCTCAGATATGCAGATGACATCACTCTTATGGCAGAAAACAAAGAGGAAATAAAGAGTCTCTTGATGAAAGTGAAAGAGGAGAGCGATAAAGCTGGCTTAAAACTCAACATTCAAAAAACGAAGATCATGGCATCTGGTCCCATTACTGCATGGTATATAGATGGGGAAACAGTGGAAACTTGATAGACTTTACTTTCTTGGACTCCCAAATCATTGCAGATTGTGACTGCAGCCATGAAATTAAAAGACGCTTGTTCCTTGGAAGAAAAGCTATGACAGACCTAGACAACATATTAAAAAGCAGAGATATCACTTTGCCAACAAAGGTCCATCTAGTCAAAGCTATGGTTTTTCCAGTAGTCATGTATGATGTGAGAGTTGGACTATACAGAAGGCTGATCGTTGAAAAATTGATGCTTTTGAACTGTGGTGTTGGAGAAGACCCTTGAGAGTCCCTTGGACAGAAAGGAGAACAAACCAGTCAATCCTAAAGGAAATCAATACTGACTATTCATTGGAAGCACTGATGCTAAAGCTGAAGCTCCAATACTTTGGTCACCTGATGCAAAGAGTTGACTGACTGGAAAAGACCATGATGCTGCGAAACTGACGGCAGTAGAAGAGGAGACAGGATGAGATGGTTGGATGCATCACCAAATCCATGGACATGAATTTGAGCAAACTCTGGGAGATGGTAAAGGACAGGGAAGCTTGGCATGCAGTAGTTCATGGGGTTGCAAAGAGTTGAACATGACTGAGCAATTGAACAACAAATCATCTACATGTGGAATCTAAAAAAGCAAAATTTGTAAAAACAGAGTAAGAAATTGTGGTTAATCAGAGGATAAGGGGTGAGGTAATACAAAAGATGTTGTACAAACTTGAGTAGTAAATAGAGATCTGAAGCACAGCATAATGAATATAGACAATATTGCATTATAATCACCAAATGATAATAGACTAGAATTTAATTATTACAACCAATAAAATGAAAAAAATTACGTAATGTGATATAGGTGCTAATTACCATTACAATGGCAACTGCATTACAATACATAAATGTATCAAATTAGTATGTTGTACAACCTAAATTTACAGGTTTTATGTCAAACATACAATAAATCAGAATAGAAAAAATGTGTACATTAAAAGAAAAAAATGTGTACATGAAAGGCTGCTAAATGATAAATAATAAGGATTAAATCATATAGGATGTTGAAATGCTAAAATAATAATAGTGAGAGAACTTCTGGGATTTCCAGGTGACTCAGTGGTAAAGAATCTGCCTGCCAATGCAGGAGACACAGGAAATGCCGGTTTGATTCTTGGGTTGGGAAGGTCTCCTGGTGGAGGAAATGGCAACCCACTCCAGCATTCTTGCCAGGAAAATCCCATGGACAGAGGAGCCTAGCAGGCTACAGTCTGTGGGGTCACAAAGAGTTGGACACAACTGGGCATATGTGCATGAGAGGATGTCTACTTCTTGTCAGACATGTAAGGAGCTTGGAAGTCATTACTTCTATTCTCACAATAAGAAAAAACTTGGCAAACGTTTTAAATGAAACATCTTTTTTCTTATTTGGGCTTTCTTGATAGCTCAGTTGGTAAAGAATCTGCCTGCAATGCCAGAGACCCCAGTTCGATTTCTGGGTCAGGCAGATCTGCTGGAGAAGGGATAGGCTACCCACTCCAGTATTCTTGGGCTTCCCTTATGGCTCAGCTGGTAAAGAATTCACCTGCAATGTTGGAGACCTGGGTTTGATCCCTGGGTTGGGAAGATCCCCTAGATAAGGGAGGAAAGGCTACCCACCCCAGTATTCTGGCCTGAAGAATACTGCAGAGGGTACAGTCCTGGAGAATACTTGGCTATAGTCCATGGGGTTGCAAAGGGTCAGAAATAACTGAGCAACTTTCACTTTTTCTTATCTAAATCAAGGCAAAATCCTGCCTCCAAAACTGGAGACAGAGGTGCATAAAAGCAGGTTATGCATAAAAGCAGGTTATTGGCAGCTGACGCGCAGGAGCAGAAGCTTACTGCTGGAGTCAGTACTAGTGAGAATGAGAGTGTCTGTTGCTCAGTCATGTCTGACTCTTTGTGACCCCATGGACTGTAGCCTGCCAGGCTCTTCTCTCCATAGGATTTTCCAGGCAAGAATACTAGAGTGGGTTTCCATTTCCTTCTCCACGGGATCTTCTCAACTCAGGGATCAAACCTGGGTCTCCTGCATTGCACGCAGACTCTTTACCATCTGAGCCACCAGGGAAACCTACGAATTGCTGAAAGTTCAGTGTAAACTAACTTGAATCTTACTGGTATTCCCACACTATTATGACTTTTATGTCTAGGAAACCCAACAAAGTTCTCAGGATGAAGATCAGAGAAAAACCTTCATATGCTTCCAGTAGAGGGAGGGGAAAGGAACTGCTTTTCAAAATGCTGTTCTCCTTAACAAAAGACTGACTTCAAGGGAAACTACTTTACTAGGGCTTAACCAAAACAGTTTATGAGAACCTAACAGACCTTAAGAAAAGGAAGTATTCAACATAGGGGTGAGTAGATAAACGATCTTAGCCCTTTCCAGCCTTCTTTGTCTTACCAAACACATAGGAGAGACATGAGAAACACTTTGAAGGTTGGAATCCAGAGACACAGGCTTATTCAGACACAGGCTGAAACCTAATCAGAGGATTACAGAACCCTTCCCCTTCCCTGACATCTTACCACCATATTAATAGGGCTCCTATATAATAGCAAATTACAGCTAAAAGAACACCAAGTCACAGACCCTATTTAAGGAATCTAAAGGGAAACCCAAAGATACCAAGGGAGACAAAAAAAGAGACAATAAAAGAAATTTTAGCTTATGACACCTATAGCTATAGTAAACAAAAAATACAGACTAATACCTAGCCAGAGGAACATGAAGCCTCACACTAAAGGTCTATATACTTCAGTTCCTTTTACCCAATGTATTATGTTTGGATTTGAACAACAACAAAACGTAACACATGCTAAAAATAAAAACACAATCTGAAGAGTATGAGTACCAGACTTATGTGACAGAAATTTGAGCATAATCATAGGAGTATCTGAAGTAATTATGACTAATATGCTAAGAGTTTTCGTAAACAACATGTAAGAACAGAAGAGTAATGTAAGAAGAAATATGGAATCTCTGAGAAAAAAATCACAAGGAAATGTTAAATATCTGAAATACTGCAACAGAAGTGTAGAATGTCTCTGATGTGTTCATTAGTAGAATGGAACACAGTCAAGGAAAGACTCAGTGAGCCTAATGATATGACATTAGAAACTTTGTCAATTGAAAAGAGAAGATAAATGGAAAAAAAGGAACAGGATATCAAAGATTTTTTGGACAATTACCAAAGGCATAACACACACATAATGTGAGGATGCCAGGAGAGGAAACAATGCAACAGAAGAGATATTTAAACAATGGCAGAGAATTTTCCAGTTAATGACATTCAAATCAGTGAACATAGGAATTCAGAGAATACCAAAAAAGATAAATGCAAAAAAAAACCCCTATTCATATCATATTCAAAATGCAGAAAATCAAAGACAAAGAGAAAATCTTAAAAGACTTCAGGGCAAAACAAAAACAAAATACAAATATATCTTATCTGTAGAGGGATAAGGATAAATCCCTTCATCAAACTTCTCATCAAACTATTCTAGCAAGAAGAGAATGGAGAGAAATTTAAAGTGTCTAAAGAAAAAAATCAACCAACCTAGAATTTTATCAGACTTCAGAGCAAGGAAAATTACCAGAAATAAAGAGAGCACTACATGATAATAAAGGGGGTCAATATCTAAGAAAACATAACAATCCTTAATGAGTATGCACCTAACAACAGAGCAACAAAATACATGAGGCAAAAATAGAACTGCAAGGAGAAACTGACAAATGTATTACATTTGCCACTTTCAATACCATCTTATCAGTAACTGACAGATACAACAGGCTGAAGATCCATACCTTAACAAATTTAAAAGAACAGAGGTCATGTGAAATATACTTTCAGATCACAATATATTTAAGCTCTATTATTCCATTGCAAAAACTAGATAAATATCTCTCACAAATAAGATGCAAAAGTCCTTCACAAAATAATAACCAATGAAGTGAAACAATGTATAAAAATGATTCTATATCATGACCAAGGGGGAGTTATTCCAGGTATACAATGCTGACTCAATATTTAAAATTAATTAATGAAGCTCATCACATCAACAGACAAAAGAAATAATTTTTTTGATCAATCAGAGATGCATAAAAACTATTTTTAAAAAATCTAAATCCCATTCATGATAAAAACTTGAAGCAAACCAAGAATAGTGGGAGCTTCCTCAATTTGATAAATGACATCTACCAAAAACCAACAGATAACATCACACTTAACAGTGGAAAACTAAATGCTATCATTATCATATCATGATAAATCAAGGATGTCTCTTCTCACAACTCCTATCCAGTATCATAGTGAAGTGAAAGTGAAAGTCACTCAGTTGAGTCCAACTCTCTGCAACTATAGAGTCCACTGAATTCTCCATGCCAGAACCCTGGAGTGGGTAGCCTTTCCATTCTCCTAGGGATCAAACCCAGGTCTCCCGTATTGCAGGCACATTCTTTACCAGCTGAGCCACAAAGGAAGCCCCAAAATACTGGAGTGAGTAGCCTATCCCTTCTCCAGGGGATCTTTCCGACCCAGGATTCTTTACCAACTGAACTATCAGGGAAGCCCTATCATAGTGACAGTCTCAGCTAATGTAATAAATCAAGAAAAGGACATAAGTATATAAATTGAAAAAAATAAACAAAACTCTTCTTGTTGAACAGCAACAAAACTCCTGGAATTATAAGCTGGCTATAGTAAGGTTTCCAGTTAATATACACAAGTCAATTGATTTCCCATATATCAGCAGTGAACAAGTGAAATTTGAAATTGACCACAATACTATTCATATTAGCATCAGTGGTGAAATCTAACAGATATAAAGGAGTTATCAAAGATTTAAAGTAGATTTTTCCATTTTCATGGATAGGAAGTTTCCATATTGTTAAACTGTCAGTTCTTTCCAAATTGATTCAGTGCAATCCAATCAAAATCCCAACAAGTTGTTTTGTGGATGTTGATAAACTGATTCTAAACTTTATATGAAAAGGCAAAAAACCTACGTTAGCTGACACAATATTAAAGAAAAACAAGGTGAGAGGACTGATGCCACCCAACTTCAAGACTTACTAAAAGCTACAGTAATCAGGACAATTGGTTAAAGAATAGTCAAATATGTCAAGATAACAGAACAAAGAGACAGACCAATACAAATATAGTCAATAACTTCTGACAGGAAAGCAAAAGCTATTCAATGGAGAAAGGACTGTTTTTCCAACAAATAGTACTGACACAACTGGACAGCCAAATGTAAAAAAAAAAAAAAAAGTGAATCTAGACACAGACGTCACACCTTACCAAGAATTAACATAGAATGGATTATAGACCTAAATGTAAAATACAAACCTATAAATGTCCTAGAAGGTAACACAGATGAACATTTTGGGGATCTCAAGTTTGGTGTTGACTTTTCAGGTAGAACACCAAAAGCACATCAAAAAAAATTATTAAGAAAAATACACATATGACTTATGTTCTGTGAAAGACACTGTTAAGAGAGTGATAATACAAGTCACAGGCCAGGAAAAATATTCCCAGAACATATATCTGAAAAAGATTTGTTATCTAAAACATACAAGACTCTAGAGAAAACTCCACCATTAGAAAAGAACACAATTATAACATGGGCAAAAATGTGAACAAATACTTTATCAAGAAAGTCATTTAGATGGCAAATGAGAATATGAAAAGATGTTCTCTCCAAAACTATGTTGAATAGTAGTGGTGAGAGTGGGCACCCTTGTCTTGTCCCTGATTTCAGGGGGAATGCTTCCAGTTTTTCACCATTGAGGATAATGTTTGCTGTGGGTTTGTCATATATAGCTTTTATTATGTTGAGGTATGTTCCTTCTATTCCTGCTTTTTGGAGGGTTTGGAAAACAGTGTGGAGGTTCCTTAAAAAGCTGCAAATAGACCTGCC
>ML663471.1:756353-777300 GCA_007570785.1 Antilocapra americana | reverse complement strand
CAGCCCAGGATTGATGCTCGGGACTGGTGCAGCGAGATTTCCCGGGGGGGAGGGAGGAGGGAGGGGGGACCCGGAGGGGAAGCATATGTAAACCCATGGTGATATCATGACAATGTATGGCAAAAACAATAATAAAAAAAATAAATAAATAAATAAATAAAGTCTTAAAAAAAAAAAAAAGATGTTCTCTCTCTCCATATATATATATATGTCATAAAGGAATTGAAAATTAAAAGAACAGTGAGATATCACTACATAACCATAGCTAAAATCCAAATGCTGAAAACAACAAATGATCTCAGAAATTTGGAGCAGTGGGATACTTGATTTGTAGCTGGGAGGAAAGCAAAACACTACAGCCACTTGGAGGACGGTTTGGCAGTTTCTTACAAAGTTAACAGCTTTACCATATGATTTAGCAACAGTGCTCCTAGGTATTTACCTAATAGTGTTGAAAACTTATGTTGCCACAAAAGTTATGTAGGTATCCAGCATGTGTTAAGTTGTTTGTACACAATTAATAAACTGTTTGGCTTTTCTTGTGGTTTACGATCATTATGACAAAAACTACTGACATCATACAAAACACCATGAACTTTTGTCTGAACTGTTTATAGAAGACAGAAGACTGTATACAGAAGACTGTATAAATGCTTATCATAAGAAAGCAAATATGGTTATACTATTATCAGATAAAATAAATATTAAGGCAAAAAATGTATTCTTAGAGATAAAGAATATACTTTTAAAGAGATGAAGGCTCATGTTTTCCAGGTAAATATAACAAGTATAAATTCATACACATTTAATAACATCATTTCCAAATATATAAACCAAGCTGGCAAAAAACTACTGGGAAACACAAAGAAATCCATAATCAAAGATGGAAAGTTTAACATACATCTCTTAGTAACACAGAATAAACAGAACTTCAATTAAAGAACCAAACAACACAGTAAATATATTTGATGTAACAGATGTATACAAAAGATATGATTAAACATTCACAAACCTAAGACAGAGGATTTTTTGCCTTTTAATTTAATTAAAAATAAATTAATATTGAAATTTATCATACTTACTATTCAGGGTTTCCATTTTGTCAGCTCTAAGTTTCTCAGTTTGAGACTGGCTTTTTGATCCAACTTCATCCTTGGATGATACGTCACTTGTTTTCTGAGCTACAAGAAAGATATTTTTAATCCATTAAGTAGAGAACTGGATTTACTGAAAATCCTCTGTAATTCAAACACACTTCAATTATCCAGGAATATTTCTTCTCATAGTTTGAAACAATAAAGTCAAATACCACATTATTGAGACATAGTGAATTATAGAGTAACTATGTGAAGTGTAGAGAGATGTGAAATGTAGAGAGACTTTTCAAAAGAATAGTTTTATGAGGAGTTTACATTTTAGGAGTAAATGTGATATTTTCTTAACAGATATGGGTGAGAAAAAACCAAATGATAAATAGTACATTTAAATATTTAGAAGATTTATACCGGATTAAAAATAACTAATTAGGACATCCCTGGCGGCACAGTGCATAAGAATCTGCCTGCCAATGCAGGGGACATGGGTTCAAACCCTGGTCCAGGAAGATTTCACAAACGGTGCAGCAACTAAGCTGACGCACCACAACTACTGAAGCCCGCATGCCCTAGAGCCAGCAAGGTGCAGCTACTGAAGCCTGTGTGCCTAGAGCCTGTGCTCAGCAATGAGAAGCTATCACAAAGAGAAGCCTATGCACCACAACTAGGGAGTAGCTCCTGCTCTCTGCAACTAGAAAAATCCCGAGTGCAACAATGAAGATTCAATATAAATAAATACAGCAGTGTGTACATGTAAAATAAAAAAATAAAACATTGCTGAAAAAAATCAGGGAAGGTTTAAATAGAGAAATATATTTAAAAACAAAAAAATCCAATAAAAAGCAATTATATACAACTAAATCATAACATGAAAAGGTTAAGAATAAAGGGATAAAAAATCATTCCATGCAAATAGTCAAAGATACTATGCCAACATCAGATAAAATAAAGGTACAAAAAATTACTACAAAATGTCCATCATAAAGACAGAATTTTAGTTCACTAAGAACATACAACAAATTAAAATCTGCATATTTATTATATAAACTTGTATGTAATATATCACCTATATATATGATATAGATCATGTATCTGTATTTTTATATATAATAAAGCTTTAGAAACATAAAAACTGAAATTGACAGAACAAAGAGTAATGGAAAAATGAACACAGTAGTTGAATTTAACATACCTTTCTCACAAATGATAAACATAGAACTTCAATGAAATTAAGAAGGTAAAAACATCATAGTTAATCAACTTCACCTAATGGAGAACATACACACAGACACGTATATGTCATGTATATATGTGCATATAAGTATATATGATACATATATGGCATATATTCCTGTAATCAACTGAATATATATTAAAGAATTAGAATTAATTAAAAATCATTATATGATATTCTTGCTACAAAGCCTCACTTTTCTGGCAGTGCCCAGTGTCTTAATTAGAGATGAATTTTATAAGATTTAAACTTTTTCTTTAGGTGTAAGATTTCATCTGACATCTCATCCATTTTCTCAGCTACAAGTATAGAGGCTCTTAATCTAATAAAAAGTAAAACAGCTGGACTGTGAAATCTTTGGATTATTAATGTATACCAAAACTTAAAATTTCTATCCAATTTTACAATACATACAATTTAAACAAATGATCAAATCATCTTCCCCTTGCCCACTCCATCCCCTAATCTGATAATGCATTTTCAAAATGGACTATGAAATTAAGTATAAAATCATCAGAGTGCTTTCCTTAAGGTATGTGGAAGACTTGTTACTGTATGTAAATGCTTAAAAAGTTGTAATCAGACTTTATTATACTAAGGATATTCATATTTAAAAATACTTTAACATCTTTAACAATATATACAATGAATTTAAAATTAATTAAAAAGTAATAATTCCAAAACAAGAAAAGAAATAGAAAGAAATCTGGATCAGCTACAAAAATTAGAAAACATCCAAAAAAGGAAATACTTAAATTTAAATATATCAGTAAGTACAATAATTATAGGTGGATTACTTGTTGTTGGGTTAAACAAAGACAGTTGCAATGGATTTATAAACAATTTAACTATAATCTATAAGAGATGGCACTGGTTTATAAGAATATAGAAAAAAGAAAATAAAGAGGTGAAAAAAGATATGCAAATATGAACTGAAAGAAATCTGCAGTAGTTATATCAACGTCTTACAAACTAGGATTTTAATCAAAAGAACTTACTGGAGACAGACTAAGATGGTACTGTTTATAAAAAGAAAATGTTCAGTCTGTAAGGACTATCAGACATTTTTATTTGTATGCTCCTAACAACACAGACAGTATAAGGAAAAAGGACAATGATACATAAATAGGTAAATCCACAATAATAGTGGGAGAATTCAGTAGACACATTGCTCCATAATGGATAGAAGAAACAAAATTTGAAGGAATTAAGAAACAGGAATTTAAATAACACAAAAACTTGACTTTGATGCCTGTAAGCTCACACATTCATGAACATAATCTTGCTTAAAACAATTAAAATGCAAAATAATTTAATAACATTCATAATAATATTTAATACTGAGTCTTTTCCTTCTAGCAGTTCCAAGTGTTAAGCAAATGACTTTCATTTGATACCTCATTAATTTTCTGGGCTTTAGGAAGAATAGCTCATAAAAACACTAAATAGAGAATCAGAAATCTGCAGTGGAACCTCTAGATTTAAAATTTATGTTAGTTATCCAACAACAATGTACCTTATCTTTAAATGATATAAACAAATCATTGTCTGTTTGAAGTTCAAACATCATTTGAATATGTTTTTCACACATGTATATGAAGCAGTCATTACGTTCCAGATATACAGACGCATCAAATATATTTAAAGCAACAGTTAGAACTGGACGTGGAACAACAGATTGGCTCCAGATTGGGAAAGGAGTATGTCAAGGCTGTATATTGTCACTCTGCTTATTTAACTTATATGCAGAGAACAGCATGAGAAACACTGGGCTGGATGAAGCACAAGCTGGAATCAACACTGCTGGGAGAAATATCAATAACCTCAGATATGCAGATTACGCCACCCTTATGGCAGAAAGAGAAGAACTAAAGAGCATCTTGATGAAAGTGAGAGAGGAGAGTGAAAAAGCTGGCTTAAAGCTCAACATTCAAAAAACTAAGATTACAGCATCTGGTCCCATCACTTCATGGCAAATAGATGGGGAAACTGTGGAAATAGTGGCTGATTTTATTTTGGGGGGCTTCAAAATCACCGCAGATGGTGACTGCAGCTATGAAATTAAGACACTTACTCCTTGGAAGGAAAGTTATGATCAATCTAGAAAGCATATTAAAAAGCAGAGACATTACTTTGCCAACAAAGGTGCGTCTAGTCAAAGCTATGGTTTCTCCAGTAGTCATGTATGGATGTGAGAATTGGACCAAAGAAAGCTGAGCGCCAAAGAATTGATGCTTCTGAAGTGTGGTGTTGGAGAAGACTCTTGAGAGTCCCGTGGATTGTAAGGAGATCCAACCAGTCCATCCTAAAGGAGATCATTCCTGAATATTCATTGGAAGGACTGATGTTAAAGCTGAAACTCCAATACTTTGGCCACCTGATGCTTAGAGCTGACTGACTGGAAAAGACCCTGATACTGGGAAAGATTGAAGGCAGGAGGAGAAGGGGACAACAGAGGATGAGATGGTTGGATGGCATCACTGACTCAATGGACATGAGTTTGGGTAAACTCCAACAGTTGGTGAAGGACAGGGAGGCCTGGCATGCTGCAGTCCATGGAGTTGCAAAGAGTCAGACAAGACTGAATGACTGAACTGAACAAATATATTTAATTTGGAACTACTATTACTATAAACATTATTATAAATACTTACATTTAAAATTATTATTTAGTTTTCTTATAGCACTTGTAGTTTTGAATAAAGCTTAAAAATTTTGGTATTAAATATGGCCAAGAAGAACACATATCATGATAAAGAACATAGTGAAAGACTGAAAGAAATATATCAGATAGGAAAAATAGTGGAATTGTAGTTAAATATATCAATAATCAGATTATATATGATTATGAGAGGTAATTAAAAGACCAGGCTGAATTCTTTAAGTTTCTTACCAGAAATTCAGCAAAATCACAAAGATACATGAAAATTAAAGTAACAGGCTAGAAAAAAATGCATCATGCAAATACCAACCAAAAGAAAGTTTGTGGAGCTACACTGATAGCAGAAAAGGTAGTTTTAAAGGAAAATAAATAAAAACTATGAAAATAATGAAGTCTCTCCCTTAGGATAAAATGCTCTGTCCCTAAGAGCATTTAAAATTTATATGAACAAAAATAATAGAATATCACAAGATATAAACCAAAGCCTGTCACAACTATAAGAGAGAAATCCACAAAGTTTAAGATATAACACATTTAATTCGGTGATTACAAAAGAAAGAGATAAACCATCAATAAAGATCTGAAGTACAATGAGAATGCACAATGGGCACTGTCAAAGTACAAAGTACAACGGGCGTCCCGCGTAGCTCAGTCAGAGCGTCTGGCCGCAATGCAGGATACCTGGGTTCAATCCCTGGGTTGGGAGGATCCCCTGGAGAAGGAATGGCAACCCATTCTGGTATTCTTGCCTGGAGAATCCCTTGGACAAAAGAGCCTGGCAGGCTGCAGTCTAGAGCGTCGCAAGAGTAGGACACGACTGAGCAACTAAGCACACAGGGCGCACGTTCAGCGCCGTGCACAATGAGAGTTATTACTAAATAAGCAAATGGTTGAAGATACATTCGTAAACAAAAAACAGCGTTCTGAAATTAATTACATATAGTTTATAAGATTTATGTTTACTTACTTACCATCAAGATTCTCCTTTTTGATAGCTCTAGGTTTCTGAGTTTGGGATTGTTTTCTTGAAAACAAATCCTTCTCAGGGTGTAGATTTTCAACTGTCATATCGATTTTCTGGGTTTGAAAAGGATACGCTAGGTAGAAAAAAAGACATGTATAATGGAACTTCTGGATATGTCAAATAATCATATTTTCTTTGTACAGAGCTGAACTAAGAAACATCATATGAATAATTTTCATGAGTGTGTGTGAAAGCAGTTTTGTTACTGAGTAATTATTAACTATGCAAATACCAACAAATAGGTATCATTACTTTTGCCATTGTTCTCTATCTTAGGTCATTCACTTTCACTTCTATAAAATATACGCTCAAATATATATTCATGAACCAAAGGAAAAAAATCTTCTGATGAGTTTAAAATAATTAAACATTTCCTTTAATTATTATACTTACTATAGCGTCTTTCCTCTCGGGAAGCTATCTGTTCCTTCACTTGCTTTTGGGGTTTTGAAACTAAATCTTCATTCACAAGCAGAGGATTTTGACCTGACACTCCATAATAACCTATATAAAAAGATGCATTTAGTCTACTACATGGAAAAATAGAATTATTGGGAAGTCTTTAGATTTCAAATTTATAGTAAGTGTACAGTAGCATTTTCTCTCATTTTTATGAGGTCGTAATGACTAATATTATAATGCTAGATCTGTCATAAAACTAGATGACATTGAAGCTATCTTCATTATATAAATTTTCCTAAGCAGCAAGTATATTTTATTCTGGTCTTCAGGTTTCATGGGATATTTATACTTTAGGTTAATACATAATAATAGACAAAACAATGAAAAGGCCTGTGTAGAAAGTCATTCATTAATTACAAAACACAGCCATCTAAATGTTCAAGCATAGGAGATAAGTTGAATAAAGTGATTATATATACCACAAGTATGGTACTGGTATAATGTACATATGCTACAATGGTAGATAACTGTGTGTGTATATAGATATACACACACATACATATTACATATAGTACATAAATATCTGAACATAGAGAGGGACATTCACTTCCCCTATTATTAATACATCAGACACTTGTCAGATGTCATGTCATGGGAAAATGAATGGTGGGAACACTGGTAGAGCTCCTGCTCTTTCATGTTTAGATTCTTATTAATACTATTGCAGTAAGTGAATAAAGACTTTTTACTTTCAATTTGGCTCACTGCTTTTATAGACTACCTTCACAACTGACAGCTCTTTTTTTTTTTTTTTTTGGATATAAAACACAGCTTTATTGGAGGGCCCTAATCTGTGAGGGGGGTGACCGATAATAGAGATCTGGGGGCAGGGAGGGGCACATGAAAACAGAGCTCTGCAGGGCTATGAACAAGGACTGCCCACTCTGACATCTGGACCAACAAGGCAGAGAAAGCTCCTGGAGCTGGGCAGGGCTGGGGGGGGCACTGGAACACAGTGGGGGCAGGTCAGAGGCTGATGCAACAGGCCCTCTTCTCCCCAGGACCCAGCTCCTGCCCAGCTGGGCCACTGCCCAGGGTGACGGTATTGGTCCGGGTGTTGTTCTGCCTATGCTTGGACACCTTGGCAAAGATCTCTTTGAGGACAGTCTCAAAGGCCAGCTCAACATTGGTGGTATCCAGGGCTGAGGTCTCCAAGAAGAGCAGTCCATTGTTTTCAGCAAACATGCGGGCTTCCTCAGTGGGCACCTCCAGGGACTGGCTGAGGTCACTTTTGTTACCGACGAGCATGATGACGATTGTGGCCTTGGCATGGCCGTAGAGCTCCTTCAGCCAGCGCTCCATCATGGCGTAAGTCTGGTGCTTGGTTAGGTCAAACACCACAGCACCACGATAGTACCCTTGAAGACACAGTTATAATCTTCCTCGGCTCTGTTCCCCATCTTGGCTCCACATGGAGGGCACAAGTGTCTTCGAGGGCAGAGGTGATGGGTCTACGCGTTGGCTCTGACAGCTCTCTTTTCAGTGACAAATGGTGGCAAGCAGGGTGGCCCAATTAAGTACAATGTCTTTCTGGAAAAGTAAAAAGCATGAAGATCCACCTGGGCATTTTGGGGAAATGCTAGACAAGACTACAAGGATTGTTGGTGAGTACTAGCTGGTCAATTGCAAGAGTCTGAGGGTCCAACAATGCACTGTGCTAGCCACAGCAATGAGCCTCACGAAGTACTACATCAAGAATAGATTCTCAGATAGAATTAAAAATAATAATAATAATAAACAATAAAAATATCTTAAAAAAAAGAATAACCGGAAACACTCTTGGAGAGGACTTGCTGTTCAGTAGTGTTCGACTATTTGCAACCCCATGGACTGCAGCATGCCAGGCTTTTCTGTCCTTCACCATCTCCTGGAGTTTGCTCAAATTCAAGTCCACCGAGTCGTTGATTCCATCCAACCATCTCATCTTCTGTCGTCCCCTTCTCCTCTGGCCTTCAATCTGTCCTAGCATCAGGTCTTTTCTAAGGAATCAGCTTTTCACATCAGGTGGCCAAAGCATTGGAGCTTCAGCTTCAGCATCAGTTCTTCCAATGAACATTCAGGATTGATTTCCTTTTTAAGACTGACTGGTTTGATCTCCTTGTAGTCCAAGGGACTCTCAAGAGTTTTCTCCAATACTACAGTTCAAATGCATCAAGTCTTTGGTGCTCAGCCTTCCTTATGGTCCAACTCTCACATCCATACATTATTACTGGAAAAAGTATAGCTTTGACTACATGGATCTTTGTCAGCAAAGTAATGTCTCTGCTTTTTAATATGGTATCTAGGTTGGTCATAGATTCTCTTTCAAGGAGCAAGCGTATTTTAATTTCATGACTGAAGTCACCATCTACACTGATTTTGGAGCCCAAGAAAATAAAGTCACTGTTTCCCCATCTATCTGCTGTGAAGCGATAGGACCAGATGCCATCATCTTAGTTTTTTGAATGTTGAGTTTTAAGCCAGCCTTTTCACTCTCCTCTTTCACCTTCATCAAGAGGCACTTTAGTTCCTCTTTGCTTTCTGCCATAAGGGTGATGTCATCTGCATGTCTGAGGTTATTTGTATTTCTCCCAGCAATCTTGATTCCAGCTTGTGCTTCATCCAGCTTGGAATTTTGCATGATGTACTCTGCACATAAGTTAAATAAGCAGGGTGACAATACACTGCCTTGATGTACTCCTTTTCCAATTTGGAACCAGTCAGTTGTTCAATGTCCAGTTCTAACTGTTGCTTCTTGACCTACATACAGGTTTCTCAGGAGCAGGTAAGGTGGTCTGGTATTCCCATGTCTTTAAGAATTTTCCACAGTTTTTTGTGATCCACACAGTCAAAGGCTTTGGCATAGTCAATGAAGCAGATGTTTTTCTGGAATTCTCTTGCTTTTTGTATGATCCAGAGGATGTTGGCAATTTGATCTCTGGTTCCTTTGCCTTTTCTAAATCCATATTATACATCTGGAAGTTCTTGGTTCACATACTGCTGAAGCCTAGCTTGGAGATTTTGAGCATTGCTTTGCTAGAATGTAAAATCAGGGCAACTATCTGGTAGCTTGAAAATTCTTTGGCATTGCCTTTCTTTGGGATTGGAATGAAAACTGACCTTTTCCAGTCCTGTGGCCACTGCTGAGTTTCCCAGTTTGCTGGTATATTGAGTGCAGCACTTTAACAGCATTATCTTAGGATTTTCAATAGCTCAGCTGGAATTCCATCATCTCCACTAGCTTTGTTTGTAGTGATGCTTCCTAAGGCACACTTGACACACTCCAGTATGTCTCGATCTAGGTGCATGATCACATCATTGTGGTTATCCAGGTCATTAATATATTTTTTTTGTATAATTCTTCTGTATATTCTTGCCACCTCTTCTTAATATATTCTGCTTCTGTTAGGTCTATACTGTTTGTTTCCTTTATTGTACCCATCTCTGCATGAAATGTTCCCCTGGTATCTCTAATTTTCTTGAAGAGATCTCCAGTCTTTCCTATTCTATTGTTTTCCTCTATTTCTTTGCATTGTTCACTGAGGAAGGCTTTCTTATCTCCCCTTGCTATTGAACTCTGCATTCAGATGGGTGTATCTTTCCTTTTATCCTTTGCCTTTTACTTCTTTTTTTAGCTATTTGTAAGACCTCCTCAGACAATCATTTTGCCTTCTTGCATTTCTTTTTCTCTGGGATGGTTTTGATCACCACAATGTACAATGTTATGAACTCAGTCCATAGTTCTTCAGGCACTCTGTCTATCAGATCTAATCCCTTAAATCTATTTCTCACTTCCACTATATAATCATAAGGGATTTGATTTTGGTGATACCTGAATGGCCTAGTGGTTTTCCCTACTTTCTTCAATTTAAGTCTGTAATTGGCATTAAAGAGTTCATGATCTGAGCCACAGTCAGCTCCAGGTCTTGTTTTTGCTGACTGTATAGAGTTTCTGCTGACTGTATAGAGCTTCTGCATCTTCGGCTGCAAAGAATGGTCAATAACCAAAATTAGGTTGATTACATCTGGTGATGTCCATGTGTAGTCTCTTGTGTTGTTGGAAGAGGGTGTTTTCTGTGACCAGTGTGTTCTCTTGGTAAAAGTCTGTTATCTTTTGCCTTGCTTCATTTTGTACTCCAAGGCTAACCTTACTCTTTATTTTAGGTATCTCTTGACTTCCTACTTTTGCGTTCCAGTCCCCTATGATGAAAAGGATATGGTTTTTGTGTGTGTGTGTGTTAGTTCTAGAAGGTCTTACAGGTCTTCACAGAACCATTTAACTTCAGATTCTTCAGCATTGGTGGTTGCATTACTGTGATATTGAATGGTTTGCCTTGGAAACTAACAGAGATCATTCTGATGTTTTTCAGATTTCATCCAAGTATTGCATTTCAGACTCTTTTGTTGACTTAAGTGTTCCTAAATAGTTTGGTTTTGGAATAACTTGTTCAGCTGCTAAGTCATGTCCAACTCTTTGTAACCCCCATGGGCTATAGCACACCAGGCCTCCCTGTCCTCCACTATCTCCCGAAGTGTGCTCAAGCTCTTGTTGACTATGAGGGCTATTCCATTTCTTCTAGGGGATTCTTGCCCACAGTAGTAGATATAATGGTCATCTGAGTAAATTCACCCATTCCCATTCATTTTAGTTCACTGATTCCTAAAATGTCGATGTTGACTCTTGCCATCTCCTGTTTGACCACTTCCAATTTACCCTGATTCATGGACAGAACATTCTACGTTTTTATGCAATACTGTTGTCATTTTTAATGAGGTCCCAGACAATGATGGACAGCCTAAAACTGAGACTCATGATTGAATTAAATGAATACAGAGTTCTTTGGGATTACTTTGTGATGTAAAGAGGCCTTAAGGACTTGAGTTGTTCACTTGCATGATGAAAGAAGTAATCAAACTGAGTGAGGCACCGAGGTACTTTGTGGGCTGCATCACTATAAAGCCCCTTCATAAGTGTGCCCTGAAAGCAGGAGGTTTGCTTAAGGTGGAGGGAGAAAGAGGGAAGAGGAGAGGCAAATACTGAGACCCTCTCCTTCCTCGGCTGGGTACTATTCATGCTCTGGCAGCTGTCAGCCTGAACTTATCATTAAAATCATGTTTGGACCACCACTGCAGAGTCTATAGCAGCCCTGTTAACCATTCTATAGTAATGAATAAGAACAGTAGATAAGCTTGTTAATTAGGCCAGTTTTCTATATTTATTTCTGCTATTCCTGCTGGTTACTGAGCTAAACCAAACTTCCTTATAAGGTCAGGTAATAACATTCTGCAACAAAATCCAAAACTTAACTGACCTACTTTTAGACACAGAAAAAACACCTTCTGCTCAAATGGTAAAGACTGGCTAAGAAAGCAATATAAAATGGCTGTAGTAGTTCGCATTTCCACCAACAGTGTAAGAGGGTTCCCTTTTCTCCACATCCTCTCCAGCATTTATTGCTTATAGATTTTTGGATTGCAGTCATTCTGACTGGTGTAAAGTGGTACCTCATTGTGGTTTTGATTTGCATTTCTCTGATGAGTGATGTTGAGCATCTTTTCATGTGTTTGTTAGCCATTTTTATGTCTTCTTTGGAGAAATGTCTATTAAGTTCTTTGGCTCACTTTTTGATTGGGTCATTTATTTTTCTAGAATGGAGCTGCAGGAGTTGCTTGTATATTTTTGAGACTGTTTGGTCATTGCTTCATTGGCTATTATTTTCTCCCATGCTGAAAGCTGTCTTTTCACCTTGCTTATAGTTTCCTTTGTTGTGCAGAAGCTTTTAATTTTAATTAGGTCCCATTTGTTTATTTGTGCTTTTATTTCCAATATTATGGGAGGTGGGTCATAGAGGATCCTGCTTTGGTTTATGTCAGAGAGTGTTTTGCCTATGTTATCCTCTAGGAGTTTTATAGTTTCTGGTCTTAGGATTAGATCTTTGATCCATTTTGAGTTTATTTTTGTGTATGGTGTTAGAAAGTGTTCTAGTTTCATTCTTTTACAAGTGGCTGTCCAGTTTTCCCAGCACCACTTGTTAAAGAGATTGTCTTTTCTCCATTGTATATTCTTGCCTCCTTTGTCAAAGATAAGGTGTCCATAGATGTGTGGATTTATTTCTGGGCTTTCTATTTTGTTCCACTGATCTATATTTCTGTCTTTGTGCCAGTACCATACTCTCTTAATGACTGTGGATTTGTAGCATAGCCTAAAGTCAGGTAGGTTGATTCCTCCAGTTCCATTCTTCTTTCTCAAGATTGCTTTGGCTATACGAGGTTTTTTCCAATCCACAAACACGGTATATTTCTCCATCTATTTGTGTCCTCTTTGATTTCTTTTATCAGTGTTTTATAGTTTTCTATATATAAGTGTTTTGTTTCTTTAGGTAGAAATACTCCTAAGTATTTTATTCTTTTTGTTTCAATGGTGAATGGAATTGTTTCCTTAATTTCTCTTTCTGTTTTCTCATTGTTAGTGTATAGGAATGCCAGGGATTTCTGTGTGTTGATTTTGTATCCTGAAACTTTACTATATTCACTGATTAGCTCTAGTAATTTTCTGGTAGAGTCTTTAGGGTTTTCTATGTAGAGGATCATGTCATCAGCCACTATGGAAAACAGTGTGGAGATTCCTTAAAACACTGCAAATAGACCTGCCATATGACCCAGCAATCCCACTGCTGGGCATACACACTGAGGAAACCAGAATTGAAAGAGACACGTGTACCCCAATGTTCATCGCCACATTGTTTACAATAGCCAGGACATGGAAGCAACCTAGATGCCCATCAACTGATGAATGGATAAGAAACCTGTGGTATATATACACAATGGAATATTACTCAGCATTAAAAAAAAATTCATTTGAATCAGTTCTACTCAGGTGGACGGAACTGGAGCCTATTATCCAGAGTGAAGTAAGCCAGAAGGAAAAACAACAATACAGTATACTAACGCATATATGTGGAATTTAGAAAGATGGTAACGAGAACCCTGCATGTGAGACAGCAAAAGGAACGCAGATATATAGAATAGACTCGTGGACTCTATGGAAGAGGGCAAGGGTGCGATAATATGGGAGAATGGCATTGAAACATGTTAATTATCATATGTGAAATCAGTCGCCAGCCCAGGGCTGATGCTCGGGGCTGGTGCACCGAGATGTCCCAGGGGGAGGGAATCGGGAGGGAGGAGGGAGGGGGGTTCTGGAGGGGGAGCATATGTAAACCCATGGTGGTTTCATGTCATTGTATGGCAAAACCAACACAATTAAAAAAAAAAAAAGAATTACCAAAATAAAATAAAATAGAATAAAATAAAAATAAATGGTAACCATGCGCTTTCTCCTGAATAATGCTTCTAGAGAAGCTCTCTGAGTCTGGATACTCAAAGAGGAGGTAGATGGCCAGGTATTAGGCAATAAGGGCCACAAAACACAGCCTCATTAGAGTCTGCATGTTTAAAAACTGCTATGATGAATTGAAGTTACTCCCTCTGGCTCTCCCTGTGAATATGGAGATGAATAGGTGAGCCCCTCTCACATTCATAAACAAACAAGACAAAACTGCAGATCAGATCTCAGGACTTCCAGTAGGAACCCAAGGCTGTAGCACAAGGTCAGAGTTGAATGTAGAGGTAGGGAAGAGTTACATTTCTGGGACTTTGGAATACCAGTACAGAGTGGCTGTGACCCGTAAACCCCAGCACCAGAATGAGGGGAAAAAACAATGTCTCTGATTTTGGATTTGAGGTCATTACTAGTGGGACCCTTACCTAGATTCAGCTATGGATGGGTCTCTTTGGTCAACTCCAAACTCCAACAAAAACTTCTTAGGGCATTCACTATTAAATTTATCAGTGACATAGATGTGCTGCCTAAGTGAACACTGGCTCACATTTGCCCATAAGCCCTGAAGAAAACTGTTCCAGCTGGTACCATTTTAGTGGGCATATGGGAGACCATAAGTCTCCCTGACTAGCAGCCCTTAGTGCTTTGTTTCTCAAAAACAGCAGCAACTGCCTTCAAATAGCAAACCTTCATTTCTGAGTTCAAGAATAACAAGGTCTTTCATGAGACTAATTCTCAATAGCCTCATCTAACCTGTGCACATGGCCTTAGGAGCATGGAGTCTCGATGACTACTGGCAGCTCAACACTGTAGTAAAACTCTGAGCACTGGCTGTACCTGACTTTGACACTGTCACAGGGGCTACTGCCCAAGATAAAGAAACTTGGTATACAACAACTGACATCTCAAACTCCCTTTTCGGCATTGCTGTCCATGTGGATAATCAGAATCAGTTTAATTTTATGTATAATGGGTTGCAATATACCACTAATGTCCATCCAAAAGTCTACCTAAGTTCCCCTACTATCTGTCATCAGATGTGATGAGACCTAGAAAAATTCAAGCTACTGGAAGGAACACTAGCCTTCCACTATGTTGAAGACATCTTCCTGGTGGCCCCAGACAAGTGCACTACCCAGTGACGACTGGTCATTCTGTGGACTCGCCCGAGGCAACATGATGAGCCATTAATACAGATGAGGCACCATGACCCATCACCCATGTGAAATTCCTAGGCATGATCTGGAAAAAGCAACAACATCATATCCAGAGGAAACGATTGACAATATCTGGTCCTCTCAACTTCCCCAAATAAAAAGAGTTCCAACAATTGGTGGTACTTTTCTGGTACTGGCACTTTCCAAACAGGGAACTTGATGACACCTACTGATGAAGTCACCAAGAAGACCTCACCTTTGTGTGGCCCAACTAACTGAATACCCTGGTGGGGGTCTCCATCGAGCCTCCAGGCCGCCCTTCCCCTAAGCATCTCTGATTTCTATTTGCTGTTTTATTTACAGATCTCAAAAACTTCTCAGTTTGTCATTGGAGCCTAGGCAGAATGACATTGCTACTGGTCAGAAGTGCCCACTGGGCAGAATTTCCTGGAACCTGTAATCTCCCAGAATCAGCTAAAAGGTATACACAATTGGAGATATTACTGGACAGTTATTGAGCTTTGTGTATACTGAGTGCATGCTTTATGGCTGTGAAATAATCTTATAACAAAGAAATTACAGTCTGAAGGTATTAGCACTTTGGGTCTTGTTCTCTAGTTACCTTTGGGTATTCACAGTTTAGGTCATTTATTTTTATTTCTATAAAATATACACTCAAATAGATATTCATTGACCAAAGAAAAGATTTTCTGATGAGTTTAAAATAATTTAAAGTTGCCATAATTATTATACTTACTCTGACTCCTTTCCTTTCTGTAATTTATTTGTTTCTCTACTTGTATTTGGAGTTTTGACACTGGATATTGATTAAAAACCATAAGATTTTCGCCTGGTACTCCAATATGGGCTACATAAAGAGATGCATTTAGTTCATTATATGGAAAAACAGATTCATCATGAAATCTCTAGATTTCAAATCTACAGCAAGTGTACAGTAGCAGTTTCTCTCATTTTTAAAGTTATCAGTAAATTGTCATAATGATCTTACATGCAAATAAGAAAAGTTTTAATGGATGCTACTGAAAATGTCTCATTATTTCAAAGATATTCTGAGGCATCAAATATATTTCATATTAATCTCTACTTTGGGGGCATGTATACAGTAGGAAAATACATAATAGTAGATGAAACTATAAAAATACATATGCACAAGGTGATTCATTATAGTATTACCTGTAATTGCAAGATATTTTATTTCCTGAACAGCTAAATGTTCAAGAATAGGATATTGGTTAAATGCTGTACTAAGTCACTTCAGTTGTGTCTGATTCTGTGCAACCCTATGGACTGTAGCCCACCAGGCTCCTCTGTCCATGGGGATTCTCCAGGCAAGAATACTGGAGGGGGGTTGCCATGTCCTCCTCCAGGGGATCTTCCCAACCCTGGAGGAGTTGCAGCTCTTATGTCTCCTGTACTGGCAGGCAGGTTCTTAACCATTAGCACCACCTGGGAAGCCCCTTATTGGGTGAATAAACCAAGGCATATACAATTAATTATGGTATAGTACAAATTGTGGTATATAATGTGGTACTATCTTATATATTTATGTAAAAATAATAAAAGATTTTTATAAACTACATGGAGGGATTTCTAGGAGATAATGTTATGTGGAAAAAAATTTTTAAGAGTACGTAGTATGCTAACTTTTGGTTCAGAAAGAAGTAATCAGAAAATGAAAAATAGATATTAACTTTACAAGATGAAGCACAGAAAAGATAAGCATAAGAAGAAGGAGAGAGAGAGGACCAGGGAATGCACAGGGATGTACTGGAAAGAAATGATGCTCTTAAGTATACCTCTGGTAAGTAGGTTAATATGTTGCATACATTCCAAAAATAGAACTAAATCAACAAGGATAAGAAGAGGAAATGAAAACTGAAAGCAAATGAAATGAATCTACTGAAGGGTTAAAAAACCACTAATGGAGGAGGGGAACTAAGATGGCGGAGGAATAGGACGGGGAAACCACTCTCTCCCCAATAAATACACTAAAAGAACTTTTAAAGACCGCGCAAACTCCATAAAACAGGATCTAAATGCTGGCAGAGGACATCGGGCATCTGAAGGGACGGCCCATTGCTGACGAGAGGAGGTAGGACAAAAGAAAAAAGAGAGAGAAAAAAGTAAAGGGAGAGACAGAGTTGGGGGCGGGGATCCGTCCGGAAGGGGAGTCTGGAATAAAGAGGAAAAAAAAAAAAGAGGAGAAAGGTTTCCGAATACCAGGGAGCATTCTCTCGGGCGGATTTGTGGTGAATCTTGGAGAGCAAGATAGCTGTGAGTAAAAGCAGATTAATAATTAAGCCCTGCAAGCTACATTTCTGGCTGGAAGGCACAGGGAAGCGGCAGCGGCGGACGCCCCATCCCCCACTAGCCAAAGCGGACTGCTCAGGGAGGGGCAGGCCGCGCGCTCAGGGAACAGAGCAGCCTGAGCGACCCAACCCAGGGGGCTAACCGGAGATAGACTGAGAAGTAGCCTTCCCCAGGAAGAGCCCCCCTGCCAGGCCCACGCAGAACAAGGAGAGGTGTGGAGTCGGCAGAGAGGCGGCTGGCCGGGTGGCACAGAACAAAGGGCGTGCGGAGTCGGCAGAGAGGCGGCCGGCCGGGAGCCACAGAACAAAGGGCATGCAGAGTCGGCAGGGAGGCAGCCAGCCGAGGAGATCTGGGCTCCTGTGGGCTGCGGACCGGCCCAGCCCCCGCCCGAGTGCAGCGGGCATAACCCAGCCTCCGCGAGACCAAAGGGTGAGGCGGAGTCGGCAGGGAGGCGGCCGGATGGGCGGAGCTGGGCGCCTTCGGGCTGCGGACAGACCCAACCCCTGCCTGAGACCAGCGGGCATAGCCCAGCCCCAGCGAGGCTTCCTCGGCCAAATTGCGCACAGAGCTAGGTGCTAACCAAGACTACTGGGGATTCTGGACGGATCGGAGCTCTGCACACCTAAGAAGACGTGCTTAGCTGCACGTCGGGAAAGCCGAGCGGTTGGGCCGGGGGAGGGGAGAAGCCGCACTCCCCAACTGCGCCAGGCTGACGACAGAGAGCTGAGCAGAAGGGGCGGGGGAAGCGCACTCAGCAGGAGCAGGGCAAACTCCAGAGCGCTGAATAGACACATAAAAGACCAGCAAACAGAAGACGCTTAAGCTAGCAGAGGCAACAGCTTTGGAGTCTATAGAGCATGAGAAGTACAAGCCGGACCCAAGGAATTGTCTGAAAAATAAACTGAACCCTCGCGGTACGCACCAGCACCAGAGAAAGCCTTAGTTATAACTGTACTAGGAACATCTTTTAAATTTTTAAAACTTTTTTATACCCCCTTTTTTTTTTTTTTTTAGAATTTTTAAGTCCCCTATAACCTTGTTATTTTCTTTCTTTCTTTTCCTTTATTTTTATTTTCCCTTTTTTTAAGAATTTTTAAGTCCCCTATAACCTTGTTATTTTCTTTTTTTTCCTTTATTTTTATTTCCCCTTGTTTTTAATCTCCTCTTTCTCCCTTATTGCATTCTCCGTCCTATCTCCTTTCTTACCTTTTATATCTCGACTTTATTCCCCTTTTTTTAAAATTTTTTTTTTTTACTGATTTTAGTTGTTGTTGTTGTTGGTGGTGTTGTTGTATTTTCTTCTTTATCATTCTTTCTTTCTTTTTTTCATAATAGTACTTTTGAGAATCCAGTCTTTACTCTAGATTTTTAATCTTTGCTTATTAGTATTTGGTATCAACTTTGTACCTTTCAGGATCCAAGCTCCAGTACCCATTGCTACCTGGGAGTGAGATCATTGGCTTGACTGCTCTCTCCCCATTCTTGTTTCTCCTCTTTTTTTTTTTTGTTTTTGTTTTTGTTTTTCTTTCTCTTCCTTATCTTTCTTTCTATCTTTTTCTTTGTAATAGTATTTTGAGAATCCCGTCTTTACTCTAGATTTTTAATCTTTGCCTATTAGTATTGGGTATCAACTTTGTACCTTTAAGGACCCAAGCTCCAATACTCATCGTTACCTTGGAGTGAGATCAGTGGCTTGACTGCTCTCTCCCCATTCTTGTCTCTCCTTTTTTCTTTTTTTTCTTTTTCTTTTCTCTTTTCTTCTCCTACCAAGACACCTTCAACGTCCTCTTCCTCTGTATATTCTCTACCCAACTCTGGGACTCTGCTTGAGAGTTACCAGCTGTGAAGAACACTGAAATAACTGACCACTGGCTGGATCTGTCTCTATCTGTCTGACTCTCTCCTTTCTCTCTCTGGTCAATTCTGTCTCCTTCCACACTCTTCACATTTCGATATAACTCTGTGAACATCTCCAAGGGATCCAGGCTGTGGAGGGCACACAGAGGAGCAATCACTGGCCACTTCACTCCCTCACCATCGGATTCCTCTCTTCTCCTTCTGGTCCATGCCATGTAACTTTGTGTACCTGAGAGGGTGTCCCTCACTGTGAAGAAACTTCTCATCACTAAACTAGAGGTTCTGCCACCATCAGTGCAGAGATAAAAGAGCCCTGAGGCTACTGGAAGACAGGAGACTAAACCCAGACCCTGAGAATTCCAGAAAACTCCTGGATCCAAGAGTTAATTAATCGATAGGAACTCATCAACCTCCTCCATACCAAAACTGAAATTAATCAACCCCCAAGGGCCAACAAGCTCCAGAGTAAGATATACCAAGCAAATTCACCAGCAACGTAGGAACACTGCCAGGAGCTTCAATACACAGGTTGCCCAAGGTCAAACCAAGTCCACCGACACCTGAAATCTCTTTACTGGACACTCCATTGTTAGTTACAGTGAGGAAACCCAGATCCACCCACCAGAACACCACACAAGCTTTCCCATCCAGGAAACTTCTACAAACCACACATCTAACCCCTCCCATAGTGAGGAACCCCCACAATAAAGGGGCAACACAGCAAGATAAACAAGATGAAAAAGCAGAGAAATACCCAGCAAGTAAAGGAACAGGATAAATACCCCCTAGACCAAACAAAAGACGAAGAGATAGGATGTCTACCTGACAAAGAATTCCGAATAAGGATAGTGAATATGATCAAAAACCTGGAAAATAAGTTGGAGCTGCAGTTCAATAACCTGCAGGCAAGGATTGAGAAGATGCAGGTAAGCTTTAACAAGGACTTAGAAGAAATGAAAAAGAGTCAAAATACAATAAATAATGCAATAAATGAGATCAAAAACACCCTGGAGGGAACCAACAGTAGAATAACAGAGATAGAAGACAGGATAAGTGAGGTAGAAGACAGAATGGCAGAAATAAATGAAACAGAAAGGAAAAATGAAAAAAGAATTAAAAGAAATGAGGACAATCTTAGAGACCTCTGGGACAATATTAAACGCACCAATATTCAAATCATAGGAGTCCCAGAAGAAGAAGACAAAAAGAAAGACCATCAGAAAATTCTTGAAGAGATAATTGTTGAAAATTTCCCTAAATTGGGGAAGCAAATAGCCACTCAGGTCCAAGAAACATAGAGAGTCCCAAATAGAATGAACCCCAAACGGAACACCCCAAGACACATATTAATCAAATTGGCAAATATCAAATACAAAGACCAAATATTAAAAGCAGCAAGGGAGAAGCAAAAAATAACTCACAAGGGGAATCCCATAAGGATAACAGCTGATCTCTCAATAGAAACGCTTCAGGCCAGAAGGGAATGGCAGAGCATTCTTAAAGTCATGGAAGAAAACAATCTCCAACCCCCGATTACTGTACCCAGCAAGGATCTCATTCAAATTTGAAGGAGAATTCAAAATTTTCTCAGACAAGCAGAAACTGAGAGAATTCAGTAACACCAAACCAGCCCTCCAACGAATGCTAAAGGAACTTGCCTAGATAGGAAACACGGGTGGGATAGATAATCTGGAACCCAAAACAATAAAATAAATGGCAACGGGACAATACTTATCAATAATTACCTTAAATGTAAAAGGGCTGAATGCCCCAACCAAAAGACAAAGATTGGCCGATTGGATACA
>ML663471.1:737452-750945 GCA_007570785.1 Antilocapra americana | reverse complement strand
CAAAAACAACAATACAGTATATTAACGCATATATATGGAATTTAGAAAGACGGTAACGAGAACCCAACATGCGAGACAGCAAAAGGAACGCTGATGTATAGAATAGACTCGTGGACTTTGTGGATGAGGGTAAGGGTGGGATGATATGGGAGAAGGGCATTGAAGCATGTTAATTATCATATGTCTAATCAATCGCCAGCCCAGGATTGATGCTCGGGGCTGGTGCAGCGAGATTTCCCGGGTGGGGAGGGAAGAGGGAGGAGGGTTCCGGAGGGGAAGCATATGTAAACCCATGGTGATATCATGACAATGTATGGCAAAAACAATTAAAAAATAAAAAAAAAAAACCACTAATGATCTCAATTACTCATAAATACAGTGTTTGAAGCATACCCTCAGTCTTGAGCAAGAGTATGGGGGACAGACAGAAACCAAATCACTAAATACTTTTAGTAGGCTTTTCTCTCTTTTTTTTTTTTTTGGTAGTGGTACATGCTAAGTAATTCTGTAACAGGGGTGGAAGCACTGCAGGATTGGAGCAAATATATAAATCTGTTGATGTTTTAAGAGTCAGGTTTAACACCATGGAAGAAACATGCATGAAATGAAGGAAGGCAAGCAGACCTGAGAGACTAAAATTAAAGGTGTCTGAGAGTCCTCATGATTTCCTGAATATAGGTATGCATGAGCATATGCATATTTATATGCACATGCACACATATGTGTCTATGAATATATGTATATGTGTATAAAAACTAAGGAATACAGATCAGAGTTAAAATACTATGAGTATTGGGTAGTTGGATTCATTGATGGAGGAGGTAATTTTGTTTAACTTAGTAACAATGGCACCTGTAAGATCCATCAATACAGATCCTTCTTACACAGACCTCTAAGCTTTCATAAATAAACATTACTAGACATTAGACAAGGTCTCTACGCCTCCAGTGGGGACTTGATGACATACCCTTAGGTCAGAGCTCCAAGTAAGGAGTGGAAAAATTGTATTTCTTGCACCTTTTGGATACTGGTGAACAAATTTCTGTGACTGTCATACCCATTATAGAAGGATGAGAAGGAAACAGATAATTCTGTATAGTTTTATTGTACCACCACAACTCTTTTCCAGACACAACCATGAGTAAATACACTGGACCTCTACAAACCCCAATTATTGCTGTTTCTATGGAGTTGGTGATGGACAGGGAGGCCTGGCGTGCTGCAGTTCATGGGGTCGCAGAGAGTCGGACACGACTGAGCTGATACTACTGAATACGTTATTGATAGAAATGTATTTTTATATAAACCAGCACAATCCCCCTGACCCCGCCATGAGATTTACTGAGGTTAGGGTGTTTTAATGGAGTATGTTAAAGATTATGACCTACCGAACTACTGGCACCTAGCACCTCAGTCTACCAAAAACAAAGTTAACAGCCTTGGGAATAAAAAGGAGCAATCACCCTCATTGTTGAGCTTTCACAGGCCAACACTATCTGTAAATTATTACTCCATTCAGTAACCCCACATGGCCTGTGTACAAGAACTTTTATGCCCAGACTATAAATTGATTAGGGCTACACAAAGCATTAGAGCTGTCTCTGGCACCAGTGGTACCTGACATTGTGACATTTAGAGAGGGTATCATTCAGGATAAAGAATCTTGGTATACTGCAGCTGACTTCACAGATGCCCTTCTCAGCATCATTCTCCATGTGGATGATCAGGATTAGTCTGAAATATGCAGTATGGGTTATAGCGCACCACAAAGATCTTCCCATGAGAGTCCCTAAATTCCCTATCTGTAATCAATGCATGGGTTAAGACTTGGAAAAAGTCCTGCTCTGGAGGGAGCACTAGCCTTCCACTCTTTCAATGAAATCATCCTAGTGGGCTCAGAAAAGGGCATTACCCAAAAAGAACAGGATGTTTTATTTGCTTAAAAGGAGGATGCAGCTAGGCCATTATTAACAAGGTACAAGGACTCAAAACTGAAGTAAAATTCCTGGGCATGACCTGTAAGGGGCATAGTCCAGAAAAAATGACTGTCATGCTTTTGACCCTCTCTGCCTCTGAAATAAAAATCATCAGAGTAACTGGTGGGACACAGCCTCACTCTCACAGGATCACCTAGCACCCATCAGGTTCCCACAAAGACCACTGTTTGCTTGGGGCCTTGATGGGCAGGACCTGCTGGAAGCCCTTCAGTTGACTGCCCTATGTGCCCTTTTCATGGAGCCCTCTGATTTCCACACACTGTTTCAGTTAGAAACCTCAGTAACACCTCTCTTTGCCTATGGCAATCTATGGCCACTACCACACATCAAAGTCATTCATTGGGCTTTGAGTCCATAATCTGCCAGAGTTGGCTAAAAAGTACATATTCTTTATGAGGTCTATTACTGGTATTGGTGAATAATAAGAGCATGACCTTGGTCATGTAATAATCCTAGATAAGAAATTGCAACCAAAACATATAATACATTTGCTTTTGCTCTACAGTATTGTCAGGGTTATCACATTTTATGTCAAAGTTTTAAATTTCTACAAAATATATGTTCAAAAACATATTTATGAATGAAATAAAGCTCTTCTGACATATTTAACTTAAAACTATTTAAAATGATTGCTAATTATCATACTTACTCTTGAGTCTTTCTCCTATGGAAGGTCTTTGTTTATTTACTTGTGCTTGTTTTTTTAACTCTGAATCTTCAAGTATAAGATTTCCATCTTGTACTTTATCAGGAGCTATATAAAGAGATAATTAAGTTTCTTAATAGGAAAAATTTCGACTGTAAAAATTCTAGATTTTAAACTCAGAAACATTTTCTCTCATTTTTATAAAGTCCTAAGTAAATTATCATAAAGCTAGATCTGCTATGAAAATTTACAGAATATTTTAATGGATATTTGCTGAAGCTGACTCTTTGTTTTATAAATATTCTCAGGTATCAATATGTTTATATTAGATTCTAATGCTCATAAATTATTTATGCTTTAGGATAATATATATGTACAAACCAACCAATGAAAATATTTGTGCATAAGGTTGGTCATTATAGCATTATTTGTAATCACAAGATATTCAAAATCATCTAAGTGTTCAAACAATAGTATAGTACCGTCCACAATATATGTAAATCAAATTATTATGCTGTATATCTTAATCTTACACAATGATATATGTCAAATATATCTCAATAAAACTGGAAAAAGTAACACAGTACCAATTATAGTATATGATGATATGCGTATATAAATCTGTAGTATACATGGTGGACAGGTGATGTGATGTGGTGCAAATATCTGTACCCAGAATGAGACATTCTCCTCCCCTATTATCAATACATCAGATGCTTGCCAGATGTCATGGGAAAAAAGAAAGACTGGTGGGAACACAGGTAGAGCTTGTGCCCTTTCATGTTTAAACTCCTACTTAATTATTGCAATAAGTAAATAAAGGCTTTTTACTTTCCGTTTGGTTCATTGTCTTTACAGATCACCTTCACAACTGATAGTTCTCTTCTCAGTGACAAATGGTGGCAAGCCGGGTGGCCAATTAAGCAGAATGTCTTTCTGGAAAAGTAAAAAGCATGAAGATCCCCCAGGGCACTTTGGGTAGATACTAGAGAGGACTACAAGGCCTGTTGGGGAGTACTAGCTGGTCAACTGCAAGAGTCTGAACGTCCAACAATGCACTTTGCTAGCCACAGCTATGAATCTCAAGAAATGCTACATGAGGAATGCTTGGGGGCACTCTTGGAGAGGGCTAGCAGACTGTTTATGCAAGCTTCCTGGGCTAGAGGGGTTATAATGGTCCTTCTCTTTAGCTCTAGAATCTCTGCCAAAATGTCTACTGGATCAAATTAGTAATCTAACAGAGGGAAAGTTATGGAAGCAATCCCAGGGTACTCCTTGTCCTCTGATGACAGTATTAAAAACTGTCATATCCTCTGCAAGCTAAGTTGCACCCAATGAATGTTGTCAACTTTAATGAGGTCCCCATTCTGGTGGGCTACAGTCCATGGGGTTGCAAAGAGTTGGACATGACTGAGCAACTGAGAACAGCACACAGCACCAACAAAAATGGACAGCCTACAATATAGCAAGTTACTGAGACTCATGAATGAATTAAATGAAAACAGATGGGAAGACCAGACCACCTGACCTGCCTCTTGAGAAATCAATATACAGGTCAGGAAGCAACAGTTAGAACTGGACATGGAACAGACTGGTTCCAAATAGGAAAAGGAGTATGTCAAGGCTGTATATTGTCACCCTGCTTATTTAAATTATATGCAGAGTACATCATGAGAAACTCTGGGCTGGATGAAGCACAAGCTGGAATCAAGATTGCTGGTAGAAATATCAATAACCTCAGATATGCAGATGACACCACCCTTATGGCAGAAAGTGAAGAGGAACTAAAGAGCCTCTTGATGAAAGTGAAAGAGGAGAGTGAAAAAGTTGGCGTAAAGCTCAACATTCAGAAAACTAAGATTATGGCATCTGGTCCCATCACTTCATGGCAAATAGATGGGGAAACAGTGGCTGACTTTATTTTTCTGGGCTCCAAAATCACTGCTGATGGTGATTGCAGCCATGAAATTAAAAGATACTTACTCCTTGGAAGGAAAGTTATGACCAAGCTAGACAGCATATTAGAAAACAGAAACATTACTTTGTCAACAAAGGTCCATCTACTCAAGGCTACAGTTTTCCCAGCAGTCATGTATGGATGTGGGAGTTGGACTATAAAAAAAGTTGAGCACTGAAGAAATGATGCTTTTGAACTGTGGTGTTGGAGAAGATTTTTGAGAGTCCCTTGGATTGCAAGGAGATCCAACCAGTCCATCCTAAAGGAGATCAGTCCTGGGTGTTCATTGGAAGGACAGATGTTGAAGCTGAAACTCCAATACTTTGGTCACCTGATGTGAAGAGCTGACTCTTTTGAAAAGATCCTGATGCTGGGAAAGATTGAGGGCAGGAAGAGAAGGGGACGACAGAGGATGAGATGATTGGATGGCAACACCAACTCAATGGACATGAGTATGGGTAAACTCCAGGAATTGGTGGGGGACAGTGAGGCCTGGTATGCTGCAATTCATGGGGTCACAAAGAGTCGGACACAAATGAGCGACTGAACTTAACTGAGGATGGTTTGAGACTGCATTGTCCATCATATAAAGAGACCTTAGAGACTTGGGTTGTTCACCTGCATGATGAAGTAGGAATCTTTTTTACTCTACTTTTTTTCTTCAACACTTTCTACTTCTAGTCTGTTAATTTTATTATTTCATAAAATTTTCAAGCAAGCAAAGTATGGAATGAACTGATTTCAAGGAGGCAATCTTTTTAAAGTTAGCAAGAACAGTGTTACTATGTAGGTAGACCTGTTTAAGAGTGTCCTGAGAGCGGAAAATTTGATCAAGGAAGCTAAGAGGAACATCCACATCCTTCTTCCTCATATGGGAACTATTTGGGCTCTGACAGCTTTGGCTCAACAGTGATGGGCTTCCTATGACCAAAACACATGTTTAGACCAAGCTTTGAGAGGAGAGCAGTTCTGCAAACTACACTAGCGGTCCCCAGATTCTACAAGGAGAGAGTGACAGTGATAGATAATGAGATTGTTATTAATAACATGATTCTAAGTTAATTAGTGCCATTCCTGCTGGTTATCTAGCTCAAATAAACCTCCTTGGAAAGTTAGATCCATTTGTCAGTGACATAATCCAGATGTTAACTGACAAATTCCTGGGCAGGGGAAATGTAACTATTGCCAAAATAACAAAGAGAGATCATCACAGAAAGTGACATTCAAATGGTAACTGGGAATATATAACTGGAGGATCTGGTAGAGCTTTTCCAAATAAACCTCTGGGTCTTGTTGTTAAACAAAGGGAGTGCAAAAGAAGAGATCAATGGGTTCTCCACCTAGAAACGCATAACTCATGTCCTTTCAAGCTCCAGGAGATGGTGAAGGACAGGGAAGCCTGGCATGCTACAGTCCACAGGGTTCTTTCTAGAGGCCAAATGGCAACCCTCCCTAAGGTCTGCCTGGTAATGATTCCTACAACTAATAGAAGTGCTGTTCCTTCTCCTTTTCCCAGGATATTTTAAAATGAATCATAGAGTCCTACCAATTTTTACTTAAACTTTTTAGATTTAAAAAAAAACAAAACTCATTATCAGAGAAATGCAAATCAAAACCACAATGAGGTACCACTTTACACCAGTCAGAATGGCTGCCATCCAAAAATCTACAAGCAATAAATGCTGGAGAGGATGTGGAGAAAAGGGAACCCTCTTACACTGTTGGTGGGAATGCAAACTAGTACAGCCACTATGGAGAACAGTGTGGAGATTCCTTAAAAAAACTGCAAATAGATCTGCCATATGACCCAGCAATCCCACTTCTGGGCATACACACTGAGGAAACCAGAATTGAAAGAGACACGTGTACCCCAATGTTCATCGCTGCATTGTTTACAATAGCCAGGACATGGAAGCAACCTAGATGCCCATCAACTGATGAATGGATAAGAAAGCTGTGGTACATATACACAATGGAATATTACTCAGCATTAAAAAAAAATTCATTTGAATCAGTTCTACTCAGGTGGACGGAACTGGAGCCTATTATCCAGAGTGAAGTAAGCCAGAAGGAAAAACAACAATACAGTATACTAACGCATATATATGGAATTTAGAAAGATGGTAACAATAACCCTGTATGCGAGACAGCAAAAGGAACGCAGATGTATAGAACAGACTCGTGGACTCTGTGGAAGAGGGCAAGGGTGGGATGATATGGGAGAATGGCATTGAAACATGTTAATTAACATATGTGAAATCAATCGCCAGCCCAGGGCTGATGCTCGGGGCTGGTGCACCGAGATGTTCCAGGGGGAGGGAATCGGGAGGGAGGAGGGAGGGGGGTTCTGGAGGGGGAGCATATGTAAACCCATGGCGGTTTCATGTCATTGTATGGCAAAACCAACACAATAAAGTAAAGAAAATTAAAAAAAAACAAAACTATGGAATGTCCTATGCCCAAAGTGAGGAAATGAGGTCCTGTGAAAGGGTCAACGTTCAAAGTACACATAGGGAAGAACTGCATATCTTGGACTTTTGGGATAATGATGCACAACTGACTAGGAAGCCCAAAACCCCTGGGATGAGAATGAGGAGAAATGGATAAGGCTCTGATTTCCTGTCGGAAGCCGCCACCACCAAAACCCCTACCAAGCTTGACTACAGATGTAACATATCATTATTGTAGCACTACTACTGAATGGCTTATTATTAGAGACATATTGCTGATGTGCATAACTGACAGCATCTAATTCAAGCCGTAAACAAAATTATTGTAGTTGAGACAATTTTAGTGGGGCATAGGGAAGACAGCAAACCTACCAAACTACCAGCTAGAAGTTTTGTTCCTCAAAAAGACCATTAACAGACTCAGCAATTAAAAACAAACAAAAACAAGAAAACTGCCACTATTGCTGTGCTTAGGAAGCCCAGGTTCATTATCTGAGCTTCCCAAAAGGCCTTGGGTGCTTGGAAACTCAATCCTCAGTCACTCAACAGTGTAATACAATGTTTGGAAACACCATTACCTGATGACTCTGTGACTGTTATAGAGGCTCTTGCCCAAGTTCAAAGAAATAGGTTTGAATCAATTCTTATTGCAAATGCCCTTTTCAGCATCCCTGTCCACACAGATGATCAGGATCTGTTTGCCTTTCCTGTAATACTTTTCAATACTCCATTAACATCCTTCCACAAGGCCATGACCAGGAAATCTCACTCCCCGATGGAGGACTAGCCTTCCACAGAGGAAGGAATGTCTCCTAGTTGGTCCAGGCAAGGGTACTACCCAACCAGCACTGGATGCCACTTTGACCCATATGTCTAGGACATTACTAGAACAAGAAACAAGGACCCATGAGTCATGGGAAATTTCTGACTGGGAAGGGAGAGTAGGACTCTCTCTGGAGGCAATAATTGCCCGAGTTTTAGTCACACTCAGGCTCTCAGCCCCTACAAATACAAAGGATGCCCAATGACTGATGGTACTATTCAGATACTGGTACTCACACATCCCCCTACATGGCCACCTTGATGACAGCACCCAGCAATCAGGTTATCAAAAAGACCTGTATGCTGACTAGGGCCTGGAGACCTTTTAAATGGCTACACAGGAAAATCTTTTCCTTGGCCCCTTGAATGCACTGCCTTTTAAGTTATAGGTCTCTCTGATGCCTACTGGAATCTGTGGCAAAAGAACACAGGCATACATCCAAGGTGCCCACCTAGCTTATGGACCCCTAATCTCCTATTGGTGGCTGAAAGTATAGAATCCCTTTGAAAGACTACTGAGCAGTTATTGGGCCTTGGTGGTCACTAAGCAAGAAGTGTCTCTACAATGGAGCCTTATAACAAGAAATATCAGCCAAATGTTAAATGGCTCCTTTCTCTACTTTTTTATATTACTCACATTTGAAGTGCAAAATTGCTATATGTGCTCAAACACAATTTCATGAACTAAAAAAAAAAGATCAGGTAAGATTAATTTTTTAAAAATTTAAAGGCATCTATAACTAGTGTACTTACTAGTGTGTTTTCCTCCTCTGGAAGTTATCTTTTTCTGTACTTGAATTGGGAGTTTTGACACTGAATCTTGATGCTGAAGCACAGGAGCATTGTGAGGCACATCATCAGGAGCTATACAAAACAGATTCATTAAATTCTTTCATAGATACTTCAGGTCAGTTCAGTTGCTCATTTGTGTCCAACTCTTTGCAACCCCGTGAATTTCAGCATGCCAGGCCTCCCTGTTCATAACCAACTCCTGGAGTTTACCCAAACTTATCTCCATTGAGTCAGTGATGCCATCCAACCATCTCATCCTCTATCATCCCCTTCTTTTCCTGCCTTCAATCTTTCCCAGCATCAGGGTCTTTTCCAATGAACCAGCTCTTCGCATGAGGTGGCCAAAGTATTGGAGTTTCAGCTTCAACATCAGTCCTTCCAATGAACACCCAGGACTGATCTCCTTTAGGATGGACTGGTTGGATCTCCTTGCAGTCCAAGGGACTCTCAAGAGTCTTCTCCAACACCACAGTTCAAAAGCATCAATTCTTCAGCACTCAGCTTTCTCTATAGTCCAACTCTTTCTCTATAGTCCAATCCATACATGAATACTGGAAAATGGATCTTTGTTGGCAAAGTGATGTCTCTGCTTTTTAATATGCTATCTAGGTTGGTAATAGCTTTTCTTGCATGGAGCAAGCGTCTTTTAATTTCATGGCTGCAGTCACCATCTGCAGTGATTTTGGAGCTGCAAAAAAGGTCTGTGACTATTTCCCCATCTATTTGCCATGAAGTTATGGGACTAGATGCCATGATCTTAGTTTCCTGAATGTTGAGCTTTAAGCCAACTTTTTCACTCTCCTCTTTCACTTTCATCAAGAGACTCTTTAGTTCTTCTTCACTTTCTGCCATAAGGGTGGTTTCATCTGCATACCTGAGGTTATTGATATTTCTCCTGTCAATCTTAATTCCAGCTTTTGCTTCTTCCAGTCCAGTGTTTCTCATGATGTACTCTGCATATAAGTTAAACAAGCAGGGTGACAAATAAACAGCCTTGATGTACTCCTTTTCCTATTTGGAACCAGTCTGTTGTCCTGTTCTAACTGTTGCTTCCTGACCTGCATACAGGTTTCTCAAGAGGCAGGTCAGGTGGTCTGGTATTCCCATCTCTTGAAGAACTTTCCATAGTCTGTTGTGATCCACACAGTCAAAGGCTTTGGCATAGTCAATAAAACAAAAATAGATGTTTTTCTAGAACTTTCTTGTTTTTCAATGATCCAGCAGATGTTGGCAATTTGATCTTTGGTTCCTCTGCCTTTTCTAAAACCAATTTGAACACCTGGAAGTTCACGGTTCAAATATTGTTTAAGCCTGGCTTGGAGGATTTAGAGCATTACTTTACTAGCGTGTGAGATGAGTGCAATTGTGTGATAGTTTGAACATTCTTTGGCATTATCTTTCTTTAGGATTGGAATGAAAATTGACCTTTTCCAGTCCTATGGCCACTGTTAAATTTTCCAAATTTGCTAGCATGTTGAGTGCAGCACTTCCACAGCATCATCTTTTAGGATTTGAAATAGCTCAACTGGAATTCTATCACCTCCACTAGCTTTGTTTGTAGTGATGCTTCCTAAGGCCCTCTTGACTTCACATTCCAGGATGTCTGGCTCTAGGTGAGTGATCACACTGTGATTATCTGGGTCATGAAGATCTTTTTTGTCTAGTTCTTCTGTGTATTCTTTCACCTCTTCTTAATATCTTCTGCTTCTGTTAGGTCCATACCATTTCTGTCCTTTATTGAGCCCATCTTTGCATGAAATGTTCCCTTAGTATCTCTGATTTTGTTGAAGAGATCTCTAGTCTTTCCCATTCTATTTTTTCCTCTATTTCTTTGCAATGATCACTGAGGAAGGCTTTCTCAACTCTCTCTGCTATTTTTTGGAACTCTGCATTCAAATGGGTATATCTTTCCTTTTCTCCTTTGTTTTTCACTTCTCTTCTTTTCAAGCTATTTGTAACGCCTCCTCAGACAGCCACTTTGCTTTTTTCCTTTCTTTTTCTTCAGGATGGTCTTGATCCCTGTCTGCTGTACAATATCATGAACCTCCTTCCATAGTTCATCAGCCACTCTATCAGATCTAGTCCCATTAATCTATTTCTCACATAAGGGATTTGATTTAGGTCATACCTGAATGGTCTAGTGGTTTTCCCTACTTTTGTCAATTTAAGTCAGAATTTGGCAATAAGAAGTTCATGATCTGAGCCACAGTCAGCTCCCGGTCTTGTTTTTGCTGATTGTATAGAGCTTCTCCATCTTTGGCTGCAAAGAATATAACCATTCTGATTCTGATGTTGACCATCTGGTGATGTCCATGTGTAGAGTCTTCTCTTGTATTGTTAGAAGATGGTGTTTGCTTGACCAGATCTACAATAAAATCTCTAGGTTTCATACTTACAATAAGTATGCAGTGAATTCTTCTCTCATTTTGTTAAAGTTAAGTTAATTGGGCTTCTCTGGCTGCTCAGCTAGTAAAGAATCCTTCTGCAATGCAGAAGGCCCCAGTTTGATCCCTGGGTGGACAAGATCCACAGGGGAAGGGATAAGCTACCCACTCCAGTATTCTTGTGCTTCTCTGGTGGCTTAGCTGGTAAAGAATCTGCTTGCAATGTGGGAGAACTGGGTTCGAGCCCTAGGTTGGGAAGATCTCCTGGAAACGGGAACAGCTACCCACTCCAGCATTCTGACCTGGAGACCATGGGTCAGAAAGAGTTGGACATGACTGAATGACTTTTAGTTTCACTTTGGGACTTCCCCAGTGGCTCAGTGGAAAAGAATCTGCCTGCAATGCAGGAAATTCCAGTTCAATCACTGGGTGAGGAAGATCCCCTAGAGAAGGAAATGGCACCCTACTCCAGTATTCTTGCCTGGGAAATTCCATGGGAGGAGGAGTCTGGCAGGCTACAGTCCATAGACTCGCAAAGAGTTGGACACAACCGAAGTGACTGAGCACACGCAAGTAAATTACCATAAATAACATGTGATTGGAAATTGTGAGAACATTTTTAATGAGTATACTTTAAAGAAGCTGTAACAAACAATGTAATATACATAGATACATATGTAGAAACATCCATATATAAAGTGTCTATTTTTCCTAGGTTATTTATACTTTGCGTGTATATCCAGTTGCTTAGTCATGTTCAGCTCTATGGGACTCCATGGACTGTGTAGCCTGCCAGGCTCCGCTGTCCATGGAATTTTCAGGCAAGGATACTGGAGTAGGTAGCCATTTCCAATTCCAGGGGATCTTCTTGGTTCAGAGCTTGAACCCAGGTCTCTTACATCTCCTGCACTGGCAGGTGGATTCTTTACCCCTTTATCTCCTAGGAAGTCCTGTTTATAACTTCAGACTAATACAAATTCATAGAACTAACAATACAAATGAGTATGTACATGGTTATTGAATACAACATATTTTTAAGTGCAAAATATTCAAAACCATATACATTTTAAGGCAAACCAAGATTATTTCAATAAACTAGGGTACATGCTATCCACTATGGAGTAATATTAATTATGGTAAATATTGCAGTACAGCTGTACACAGTGCTATAATCTGAGTGAAATGAATCTCTACATACTGATTTAAAGGGATCTCTTAAAGGGATCATCAGGAATAATGTTAAGTTTAAAAAAACTAAAAAAAGGAAAACTAGTATGGATAAGAAAAAAGAAATGAAAAAAAACAAGGATGGGGAGAAAAAATACAGGGAACATAGGAAACCTATCACAAAACAATGTACATGGTTACCTACAAGATGAGAGGGAAGACTGAGTAAGGAATAATAAGCTCCTAAGCATAGCTCTCTTTATATACTTTTTTTTTTTTGGCTGCTCTTTCTTTTTTTATTATTATTATTATTTTTTAATTGTTTTTGCCATACATTGTCATGATATCACCATGGGTTTACATATGCTTCCCCTCCGGAACCCCCCTCCCTCTTCCCTCACCCCCCGGGAAATCTCGCTGCACCAGCCCCGAGCATCAGTCCTGGGCTGGCGATTGATTAGACATATGAAAATTAACATGCTTCAATGCCCTTCTCCCATATCATCCCACCCTTACCCTCATCCACAAAGTCCACGAGTCTATTCTATACATCTGCGTTCCTTTTGCTGTCTCGTATGTTGGGTTCTCGTTACCGTGTTTCTAAATTCCATATATATGCGTTAATATACTGTATTGTTGTTTTTGCTTCTGGCTTACTTCACTCTGAATAATGGGCTCCAGGTTCGTCCATCTGAGTAGAATTGCTTCAAATGAATTTTTTTTTAATGCTGAGTAATATTCCATTGTGTATATGTACCACAGCTTTCTTATCCATTCGTCAGTTGATGGGCATCTAGGTTGCTTCCATGTCCTGGCTATTGTAAACAATGCAGCGATGAACATTGGGGTACACGTGGCTCTTTCAATTCTGGTTTCCTTGGTGTATATGCCCAGCAGTGGGATTGCTGGGTCATATGGCAGGTCTATTTGCAGCTTTTTAAGGAACCTCCACACTGTTTTCCATAGTGGTTGTACTAGTTTGCATTCCCACCAACAGTGTAAGAGGGTTCCCTTTTCTCCACATCCTCTCCAGCATTTATTGCTTGTAGACTTTTGGATGGCAGCCATTCTGACTGGTGTAAAGTGGTACCTCATTGTAGTTTTGATTTGCATTTCTCTGATAATGAGTGATGTTGAGCATCTTTTCATGTGTTTGTTAGCCATTTTTATATCTTCTTTGGAGAAATGTCTGTTAAGTTCTTTGGCCCACTTTTTAATTGGGTTGTTTATTTTTCTAGAATGGAGCTGCAGGAGTTGTTTGTATATTTTTGAGATTAA
>ML663471.1:644629-727452 GCA_007570785.1 Antilocapra americana | reverse complement strand
TCGGCCAATCTTTGTCTTTTGGTTGGGGCATTCAGCCCGTTTACATTTAAGGTAATTATTGATAAGTATGGTCCCGTTGCCTTTTATTTTATTGTTTTGGGTTCCAGATTATCTATCTCATCCGTGTTTCCTATCTAGGCAAGTTCCTTTAGCATTCGTTGGAGGGCTGGTTTGGTGTTACCGAATTCTCTCAGTTTCTGCTTGTCTGAGAAAATTTTGAATTCTCCTTCAAATTTGAATGAGATCCTTGCTGGGTACAGTAATCGGGGTTGTAGATTGTTTTCTTCCATGACTTTAAGTATGTTTTGCCATTCCCTTCTGGCCTGAAGCGTTTCTGTTGAGAGATCAGCTGTTATCCTTATGGGATTCCCCTTGTGAGTTATCTTTTGCTTCTCCCTTGCTGCTTTTAATATTTGGTCTTTGTATTTGATATTTGTTAATTTGATTAATATGTGTCTTGGGGTGTTCCGTTTGGGGTTCATTCTATTTGGGACTCTCTGTGTTTCTTGGACCTGAGTGGCTATTTGCTTCCCCAATTTAGGGAAATTTTCAACAATTATCTCTTCAAGGATTTTCTGATGGTCTTTCTTTTTGTCTTCTTCTTCTGGGACTCCTATGATTCGAATATTGGTGCGTTTAATGTTGTCCCAGAGGTCTCTAATATTGTCCTCATTTCTTTTAATTCTTTTTTCATTTTTCCTTTCTGTTTCATTTATTTCTGCCATTCTGTCTTCTACCTCACTTATCCTGTCTTCTATCTCTGTTATTCTAGGAAGTAGGTTCATGCTCTATGTATTTCAAAACATAATTTAACCAGTGAGGGTAAGAAGATCAAATGTAAAGAGAAAGCAAACTTATGAAATGAAACAACTGAAGGCAAAATAGAAGTGGTAACTTCTCAATACAGTCTTTAACATAAAGCCTCCCTCGTGGACATGGGATTGAGATGAGACTGGAAAGGAGAATAACAGCAAGGCATGAACTCTCTTTAAAATCTGGTTTATCAAGTGGTATGTTCAAGGCTATTCTGAAACCATGTGAGAGGCATTACAGGATTGAGCAAACGAGTAGCTGTGGTAAACCTGCTTTATACCTCTAACTACAGGAGCACTAATGTCCTTTGTATGGCCATCAAATTGCTCAGGTATCAGTGCTCAGTGCACAGGTCATGACTTTGAAGCACCTGCTCCCACAGAGAGGACCAGTTTTCACTCTAGTGGGCCAAGACAAGGACACACCAAATAAGGACTAGATGCCCTGTGGACCCACCACTGGCTCTTGGCTGGGCCATTGGTATATACACTTAATTACCTGGTACCCTAGTGAAACTCCTGGGCATGATCTCTAAGGGGTATGACTTCTCATTCCAGAAGATAGGACTGCCAACTATTCAACTCCAACAAACAAAGCAGGCCCAGCAAACAGTGGGACTCTTTGACCACTTGGATTCTCATTTCCCCATGTGGAGCTCTTAATGACTCTAATCTCTGGGGTTACCAGAAAAGCTGCTTCCTTTTAGTTAGGACACAGCTAAGGCCCTAAAGGCCCTCCAACAGGGCCTCTAGAACCCATCAGATGCTTGATTTACAGATCTCAGAAATTCTGCTTTGGCAAAGGAATCTATGGCAAAACGCCCCTGCCATGCATAGAAGCATCTGTTGGGCTTCTGTACCCATAATTACCTGGAGCTGGCTGAAAGGCACTCTACTTCGGAGAGACAGTTATTCACCTGCTATTGGGCCTTGGGGCATTCATCTTCTAATCACAAAATAATCTTAAGAACAGAAATTCCAATCAGAGTTTAACAATATTTCTGCTTTTTTTCTCTAGATATCTCATGGTAGTCACACTATAGTCAAAGTATAACATTTCTATAAAATACATGTTCAAAAATATATAATATGAACCAAAATAAAAACATCTTTTAGTGAGCTTAATATAAAATAATTTAAGGTCTTCCATAGATTTTGTACTCACCAGTAAGTCTTTCCTCTTTAGGCAACCTTGGTTTCTTCACTTGAATTTCTGATTTTGATACTGAGTCTTGATCAAGAGTACGATTTCTATCTGGTACTTCATCCTGAGCTGCATAAAGATAAGAATTTGGCCCCCTAAATAAAAAAAGCTTCATAAAAAAACTTCATTTTTATGAAGTTATAAGAACATCACAAAATGCTAGGTTGTACAAGAAAACTGTGGGAAGAATGTTAACAAGGGTGCATGGAAGGTATTTTGGCACATTATTTTCTTATACTTCTAATATGTTTTATATTAGTCTCTCATTTTCTGAGTTTTCCATATATTTTCGGGTAATACATACTGAAAAACCAAACAATGAAATATCCATGTACAAAGTTATTCATTAACAGCAAAATAGTCAAAACCGCTTAAATATATAAGCGTAGGAGACTGGTAAGCTAAATACTGCATGTAAACTAAGAAAATACAGACAATGGAGTATAATGTGGCATATATAACTGTACAAACAGGTATAAAAGGAATGAAGAAGATCCAACAAACTAACTCGGAAGCATTTCTAGGATTTAACTCTTAATGGGCAAGAAATAACCTGACAGAGAATACATAGGATGCTGCAGACAGGCAAGCAGGAAGGCAGGAGGAAGGAAGAAATGAAGAAAAGGTACTTGAAAAAAGTGATAAAGGTATTAATCTTTTAAAAAGGAAATATAGGAAATAATATTCCTATATTCTAAATAATACATTCCTATGTAGCCTAACAGGCTCCTCTATCCACGGGTTTCTCCAGGCAAGAATACTGGAGTGGGCTGCCAGGGGATTGAACCTGGGTCTCCCACATTGCAGGCAGATGCTTTAACCTCTGAGCCACCAGGGAAGCCCATTATATAGTGGGTGAATTAGTTGCTGCAGACCTGCCTGACTGAGTTGTACCCAGTGGCTACTATTTGCTCTCAGTTTATCTCTGCCAATGATGGATGCTCCAAGATATACTGAATTTTTGAGAATCATGTCTAAAGAAAAAGAATCCAGGTTTCTCAGTTCCACTTGACCAGCAGCCAGAGGAGACTATACAGACTCCACTGCAGAGGAGCTACTCTTGTTAACTGAGTGTGGGACACTGGCACCTTGCTGGCTGTGTCTCAACAGAACCCCTGGTTCTGAGCTCCCTGACAGGGGCCACTGTGGCCCAGGAGGATGAGGGAGGGGATGAGGAGGAAAAGCCACAAGCACCCGAGACCATCCCTTTCCTCTCTGGCTGACATTTGGTTTCTGAAAGCCTCTGCCCACGCATGGTGAGCTCCCTGCCACTGGAAACACTGTCTAGTTACGCAGCAGCGGAGGCTCAGGGAAGGGATGGATGGCCTCTCCACCACTCATCTTGTGCCAGGAAGTGAGCCATGGTGCCAACACAGCCTCAAGAGAAGTAAAACAGTGATGATACTTAGCACTAATAATGTGCTACTCCTTCTACTCCCCGCCGCTGGCAGTGATCCTAAGATGAATTCCACAACTCTGCCTATTTTGACCTAGAACACTTGACTTTTCAAAATAAACATGATTAGGGATTAGACCATCATCCTTATGTCCCCAGTGGCATCTGATGATGTATGCCAACTCAGAGTTCACAGTGGCAGTGGGGGAAGATTGCATCCCTTAGGCCGTTTGGCTTCTACTTTACCAGTGACTGTTATCTCCACAACTCTGACACCAGGATGGGAGGAGCACAGCAAAGCTTTCTGATCCTTACCCACACCTGACCAGAATGCGGGTGCCTTTGGGCAGTATAAACCTGTTTCCTAGCTCCCATTACTGAACACATCATCAGCGCAGATGTATGTTCTGTGTGAACCCCAACTCACGTCAGCCCCAAGCTGTGATGAGCACTGCTGCACTCAGTCATTTCAGTGGGCCCATGGAAGACTGCAAACCTACCAGACTACCAGTGCCTAGAGACTTGTCTCCAGAAACAACTACTAAGAAAAGAAAAACAAATGGCTACACTCTGCTGAGTTTCAGTAAGTCAAACACCTTTGCGAGATTACTTCTCCATTCAGTAACTAAGTCAATTTGTGCAAATGGCCTTATCTTCATATAGAGTGGACTATAGGCAATTAATGGTGTGGTACAGATCAGGACACTGGCCCTACCTGACACTGTGACTGTCCTACAGGCTTCTACCTAAGCTGGGGAAATAGGTATGAAGCAATTCATATTATAAATCCCCTTTCCAGCATCCCTGTCCACGCAGATGATCAGGATCAGTTTGTCTTCTTTGTAATAGGTTTCAATATATCTTTTATATCTTTCCACAATGAGCAGAAAATCCCACTCTCAGATCGAGTACCGGCCTTCCACTATATTAAGGACTGTCTCCCTGTTGGGTAGCAAAGATACTACCCAACTGGATGACATTTTGACCCACATGTAGCAGCGTATTTAGGACATTACTATGGACGAGGCATAATAATTGATGCTTTTGAACTATGGTCTTGGAGAAGACTCTTGAGAGTCCCTTGGACTGCAAGGAGATCCAACCAGTCCATCCTAAAGGAGATCAGTCCTGAATATCATTGGAAGGACTGATGCTGAAGCTGAAACTTTAATACTTTTGCCACCTGATGTGAAGAACCGACTTGTTGGAAAAGACTCTGATGCTGGGAAAGACTGAAAGCTGGAGGAGAAGGGGACAACAGAGGATGAGATGGTTGGATGGCATCACCGATGCAATGGACATGAGTTTGAGTAGGCGCCGGGAGTTGGCAATGGACAGGGAGGCCTGGCGAGCTGCAGTCCATGGGGTCATGAGGAGTTGGACATGACTGAGCAATTGAACTGACTGACTGAACTGTGAATATATATATATATATATACACACACACACACACACAAACATACATACATACATACACACACACATCCCCCACATACATATATGATGAAATAAAATTTTTATTTTATGGCAGAACAAGAATAAATAATGCACAAAATTTTCTCTCCATGTTTGTTTCAGCCTTCTCCCTCCCTACATTACAAATTAACCCAAGGTTCTCAAGGATGGGAGTATCTGCTCAACCATAAAGATTATCACTGCCCCCCACCCAACCCCACCCCCTGGCCTTTTTTTCTGATGCTAGCAAAGTAACTCCTTAAAAGAAGAGTGTTCTTTCCTAGCTCTGTAGGGATTCATGGTGACTTGTTCGCTGTGTTTGTGTGGACTATGTATTCTTGGTGAACCTTTATGTAAAAGCTGCAAATAGACCTGCCATATGACCCGGCAATCCCACTGCTGGGCATATACACCGAGGAAACCAGAATTGAAAGAGCCACGTGTACCCCAATGTTCATCGCTGCATTGTTTACAATAGCTAAGACATGGAAACAACCTAGATGCCCATCAACTGATGAATGGATAAGAAAGCTGTGGTACATATACACAATGGAATATTACTCAGCATTAAAAAAAAATTCATTTGAAGCAATTCTACTCAGATGGACGAAACTGGAGCCCATTACCCAGAGTGAAGTAAGCCAGAAGCAAAAACAACAATACAGTATATTAACACATATATATGGAATTTAGAAAGACAGTAACGAGAACCCAACATGGGAGACAACAAAAGGAACGCAGATGTATAGAACAGACTCGTGGACTTTGTGGATGAGGGTAAGGGTGGGATGATATGGGAGAAGGGCATTGAAGCATGTTAATTGTCATGTGTCTAATCAATCGCCAGCCCAGGACTGATGCTCGGGACTGGTGCAGCGAGATTTCCCGGGGGGAAGGGAGGAGGGAGGGGGGTTCCGGAGGGGAAGCATATGTAAACCCATGGTGATATCATGACAATGTATGGCAAAAACAAACAAACAAAAAAAATCAGTATGACATTTTGATGTTCGTTCCTTTGTCTCAAAATGTATATGACTCTGCCTTCAATTTCTAATTGGAGGCATGGTTCGCAGAGCTCTGAGAACCTGCTTCTCAGCTTATAACCCTTAATTTGCCTGAAAGAACATTTCTTCGTACACTTTCATGAATGTTTTACACTCATCAGAGGATACCTGGTGTCTCTCCCAAACTGGAGGCCAGTACCAAAATGGGCTCTGTGAACCCCATCTGTTTTTCAGTATTCTTCAGGTGCTTTGGGGAGTTCTCCTGATATTGGACATCATTGCTTTAAATGACATCTTGAATTTTATTCAGCCTGTTTCTCTTCAGACTTGGCATCCTAAGGGGATATTGATACATTTCCTAGACAGGGATCTAGGAGGAACTTTGGAGTAAATTGGGTTGTCTGTCCTTTTTAAAAATTAGCTGAAATTGGAAATATAATGTATATATGGTCTGAACAATCTGCTTGCTAGTGAAATGGGAGACTGAGCCTGATCAGTTCCAAAGAAAAGAGACATGTGTTCCTTCTGCCCATAAGGTATTCTCAGGTGATTGAGAACCTAGCAGACATGTCTTAGGTTCCATCCTCATGACATGTAGTGGTCCCACAGAGAATCCCACTACAACCATTACGAAATTCTGCTTGCTGGGGGCATAATAAAGGCTGATCATCTGGTGTTCTGAGCACCCACAGCAGTTATAGATTGTTGAAGGGAGACACTAAGAGACTCAAACCAACCCAAGGGTAACTCCTTGTTGAGCTAAACTCAGAAGCAACACACAGTTGATCCATTACACTGTCCTCATAAAGTTGTTCAAATCATATCTGAATTACACTACCAAATTTATAATGGGAAACCATGCCTCCAAGGCTGAACAGCTCCTGGACAGGCAGCCATTTACTGGAACTCCAACTGGCTACATGTATGAAGTCAAGGCTTGCAAGCATTTAACCATAATGTTTAAATGGCCAGTATGGAGCTCTTTTGACATTTTAGAAAAAGCCAGCTTGATAAAAACATCTTTTCAAAATTCTAACCCTGAAAAATTAAAAGTATTCGTCCACAGCTTTAGCTCAGTTAGTAGAACTTAAAACTGAAAGGAAGAAAAAAGAGAGAAATAGGCCTTTAAAAAAATCAAGGAGGAAAATTATGAGATCTCTGTGTCTATCTGCATGTGCGTGCCTGTGTGTGCTGTACATATGATATATACCTACCTGTGGATGGTATTATCAAAACTAATTCGTAAAGGAGCTCTCTTTAACTGAATTAAAAGTAAATGCTCACAAACCAAATATTTCTAAAAGTAACTTAAAATATCCTAAATTTTTAAAAGATCATGTGATCTAGGATTATTCTTTGAATATAGACAAGTTTAAATTGATGATTCAATTAATATAGACATGTCTTTAGAGTCATCAACATTAAGTATAATACTTTCATTGTACCTAAAACCTTATTTGAAGGCTCAATAAGCTCATATTATCTACATAATAAAACTTGACAACAAGGTGATCAATGGTATGATGATACTTTCGTAAGGAACAAAAAAGAGAAAGTGGGACATAAGCTTTTGAGGGAACTCTTTAAGAATAATGTTAGATGGTACGTCTACCTAAAACCATTTCTACAGATTTTTGGCAACTTGAAACTTTAGAGTTCTGCTAAATAAAATAAAACAAAAGAAATTCACTGAATGTCTAGATCACTTTTAATTAGATAAAATACTGAAACATTAATCACTAAAGAAGTCTTTGTTAACCTACTTTTGACCTCTTATTACAGATAGACTAAATACATTTGAAACTATTAGAAATATATTCTGGCATATGTTTCCAGAAATTAACTTTTTTAAAAAAAACTCTTGAAAAAACAGTCTTATGCATGATCAAGACTAAGACAAAATTAAAGTGAATGAATTTTAATGTTAATGAAAAAATTATGTAAAGCTGGAATTTTCTTTTTTCCTCTGTTGAGAAAACCAAGCTGTCCTGATATACTGATCTGCTTTGATAACAGATTATAAAGTTTCTTTACCAGTAACTCTCTGCACATCCTCTTGAAAATGTTTGTCATTTTGATTATGTGAATCATGAGTCTATTTGGCAAAATATTTTGACATCTTTTGATTTGTTTGACAATCTTTCTGAAATAAAATTTTAAATGAAGTTCTTTTGACCTCCAGCTAACTATGGGATGCTCAGAGGGCCCCTGAACATCCCAAAGATAAATATTTAACTGATTAGACTTATCTGGTATATTAAATTACATGACAAACATTGTCAAGTGAGTAACAATAAATTTTGTTATATTGTATAAGTATTAATATAAATGTTCCAGAAATTATTCAGAAGTTCCTAACATTTGAAATTTGCTGGTATGTTGTCGGTCAGTCATAATTTTGATTATCATCTTAAAATATTCTGTATCAAAAATAGCCAAATTTCCTATACAATCACATTATAATCAGATCTTTAACCATGTTTTTGAGTCTGTTGTCATTCTGGGACAGTTAGCATCTTATTGATAACTTATTCTGATGCTTTTACAAAAATACTTCTGGATGACTTGCTTTTATGCTCCAAAGATTCAGTAGCAAAAGGACTTCCACCTTGTATGAAGGTTAATTCAGAAATAGCTCACTCATGTAAGGCTACTGAAGAAATAGTAATAGTGTCTTTTTTAACTATGTCCCACACGCAGCAAGTCTATTCTAAACTTTCACCACACAGCACAATTCTGTAAGCTGACCAACTCCTTATAAAGTACTGTTGCTTTCTGCAACTAACACTTCCTTGGTTCTGAGTAATAACCTTAACCTTGGAACTTTCCTTCCAGGACTACAGAAAGGAAACAACCATGACTACATTTTCTGAGTAATAATTACCATTATTATTCTTGCTCCCAAGAATGAATTACAAGAAGCCCTTATTGATAAGGCTGATCTAATTTAATTTACAGATGGGTCCTACTTAAAGGATGAACAGGGACCTGACTGAGCTGGATATGCAATAATGTCCACAGTGGACATAATTAAAAACTTTTATTTATTAGAAACAAAGGCTATAACAAGCCAAATTAATTCTCTTAACTATAGCTTGTACACTAGCTAAAGACCAGGATAACAAATATTTATATGACAGTCACTATACTTTTGAAATGGCACATAATTTTGGAATGCTATTAAAACAATGAGCTTTTTAACCGCCTCAGGAGAACTTTAAAAATCTTTTATAATATAGCTACCAAAATAGTTAGCAATTATTGAAACAATAGGGCATTCATTCCAAATCTGACACTATAGAAGCTAAAAGAGGTCAACTTGCTGATGCTGCAACAAAACAGGCAGTTTTAAATATCCATCCTGTCCAGTCTTGAAAATGTCCACTTCCCTTGATAACTGAGTAAAAGACTTCTTTATACAGGCTCAAGAGATAACTACTAAAGAAGAGAAACAGATACAACAACAGAACTAGGGAATTTTGACCCAACTACACAAATACAGTTTAGAACCCATCAAACAAAACAAACACTGTCTACTGAAGCCTAACTGCCATTACTCCAACATGTACATTGTTAAACACACTGGGATTTTAAGAAAATGATTTTATGGGAAAAATAATTTTGGAAATTTGCACCGATGATGGTTCAAAGAAAATATATGACATTATCGACAAGGTTTTATTGAGACGCTTAAAAAATACTACATACTTTTATATCATAGGCTACCAGGAGATGAAAAGGATAATGAATTACAATCTAGAGATTTTATTACAAAGAACATCAAATAAAAGATTATTTACAGACACAACGAAAAAAATCTTATCAAGTATTGTTAACCAATCCATGAAGCCAAACTGAAAGAAATTAATTCATAGATTCACGTCTCTCATTTTGAAGAGGCCCTCCACCTGATCTCTCATTTTGAAGAGGCCCTCCACCTGAATGGACTTTGACCCCTGTTCCTAGCACCTGCCTTCAATTAAGCCAAGCATCACTAAGCTAGGACAAGAAGATAACAGTAACAGACAGCTGACCCATGAGTCTGGACCAGGCTTGTAGGACCCATTCTACCAATTCAATTGTACTGCTGACCAAAGGTCTGTCTCTCTATCAAAATTAAAAGTTGTTGTTTAATTTCTAGCTATTTTGCCCCAGTGTTTAGGATAGAAATAAAACTCTTTGGTAACACTAAGTATAGCTACTAGGGGCAATTTAACTGACTTTTGGATTTTTACTAAATTCCTTGGTCAATACAAGACCAACATAAGCCTCTCATAATTCTTGTCACTGACTCTTCAGATGTCCCTATAATCTATAAAATGGTTTCTTATAAGCATATCCCTCCGTGTCCAACTCTTTGTAACCCCATGGACTGCAAAATTCAGGCTTCCCTGTCCTTCACTATCTCCCAGAATTTGCTCAAACTCATGTCCATTGAGTCAGTGATGCCATCCAGCAATCTCATTCTCTGTTGTCTCCTTCTCCTCCTACCTACAATTTTTCCAAGCATCAGATTCTTTTCCAGTGAGTCAGCTCTTGGCAATATGAGGCCAAAGTACTGCAGCTTCAGCTTTGGCATCAGTAATTCCAATGAATATTCAGGATTGATTTCCTTTAGGACTGACTGGTTTGATCTCCTTACTGTCTAAGGGAGTCTCAAGAGTTTTCAGCACTACAATCTGAAAGCATCAATTCTTTGGTGCTCAGCCTTCTTTATGGTCCAACTTTCACATCTGTACATGACTACTAGAAAAACCATAGCTTTGACTATATGGACCTTTGTGTCAAAGTGATATCTGCTTTTTAAAACACTGTATAAATCCCTTGCATTCCTATACACTAACAATGAGAAAACAGAAAGAGAAATTCAGGAAACAATTCCATTCACCATTGCAACAAAAAGAATAAAATACCTAGGAATATATCTACCCAAAGAAACAAAAGACCTATATATAGAAAACTATAAAACACTGATGAAGGAAATCAAAGATGACACAAATAGATGGTGGAGAAATGTGCCATGTTCATGGATTGGAAGAATCAATACAGTGAAAATGAGTATACTACCCAAAGCAATCTACAGATTCATTGCAATCCCTATCAAGCTACCAATGGTATTTTTCACAGAACTAGAACAAATAATTTCACAATTTGTATGGAAATACAAAAAACCTCGGATAGCCAAAGCAATCTTGAGAAAGAAGAATGGAACTGGAGGAATCAACCTGCCTGACTTCAGTCTCTACTACAAAGCTACAGTCATCGAGACAGTATGGTACTGACACAAAGACAGAAATATAGAGCAATGGAACGAAACAGAAAGTGCAGAGATAAATCCACGCACCTATGGACACCTTATCTTTGACAAAGAAGGCAAGAATACAATGGAGAGAAGATAATCTCTTTAACAAGTGGTGCTGGGAAAACTGGTCAACCACTTGTAAAATAATGAAACTATAACACTTCCTAACACCATACACAAAAATAAACTGAAAATGGATTAAAGATCTAAACTTAAGACCAGAAACTATAAAACTCCTAGAGGAAAACATAGGCAAAACACTCTCCGACATAAATCACAGCAGGATCCTCTATGACCCACCTTCCAGAGTAGTGGAAATAAAAGCCAAAATAAACAAATAGGACCTAATTAAACTTAAAAGCTGCACAACAAAGGAAACTATAAGCAAGGTGAAAAGACAGCTTTCAGAATGGGAGAAAATAATAGCAAATGAAGCAACGGACAAACAATTAATCTCAAAAATATACAAGCAACTCCTGCAGCTCAATTCCAGAAAAATAAATGACCCAATCAAAAAGTAGGCCAAAGAACTAAACAGACATTTCTCCAAAGAAGACATACAAATGGCTAACAAACACATGAAAAGATGCTCAACATCACTCATTATCAGAGAAATGCAAATCAAAACCACAATGAGGTACCACTTTACACCAGTCAGAATGGCTGCCATCCAAATGTCTACAAGCAATAAATGCTGGAGAGGATGTGGAGAAAAGGGAACCCTCTTACACTGTTGGTGGGAACACAAACTAGTACAGTGACTATGGAGAACAGTGTGGAGGTTCCTTAAAAAACTGGGAATCATACTGCCATATGACCCAGCAATCCCACTGCTGGGCATACACACCGAGGAAACCAGAACTGAAAGAGACATGTGTAGCCCAATGTTCATTGCAGCACTGTTTACAATAGCCAGGACATAGAAGCAACCTAGATGTTCATCAGCAGTTGAATGGATAAGAAAGCTGTGGTACATATACACAATGGAATATTACTCCACCATTAAAAAGAATACATTTGAATCAGTTTCAATGAGGTGGATGAAACTGGAGCCTATTATACAGAGTGAAGTAAGCCAGAAAGAAAACCACCAATATAGTATACTAATGCATATACATGGAATTTAGAAAGATGGGACTGACAACCCTATATGCGAGACAGCAAAAGAAACACAGATGTATAGAACAGTCTTTTGGACTCTGTGGGAGAAGCCAAGGGTGGGATGATTTGAGAGAATGGCATTGAAACATGTATATTATCATATGTGAAACAGATCACCAGTCCAGGTTCGATACATGAGACAGGGTGTTCAGGGCTGGTGCACTGGGATGACCCAGAGGGATGGGATGGGGAAGGAGGTGGAAGGGGGGCTCAGGATGGGGAACACATGTACACCCATGGCTGACTCATGTGAATGTATGGCAAACCCACTACAATTTCATAAAGTAGTTAGCCTCCAATTGAAATAAATAAATTAAAACACTGTCTGGGTTTGTCATAGTTTTTCTTCTAAGGAGCAAGTGTCTTTTAATTTTGTGGTGGCAGTCACTGTCTGCATTGATTTTGGAGCCCAAGAATATGGAATCTGACACTGTTTTCACTTTTTCCCCATTTATTTGCCATGAAATGATATGACTGGATGCCATGATCTTAGTTTTTTGAATGCTGAGTTTTAAGCCAGCTTTTTCACTCTCCTCTTTCACTTTCATCAAGAGGCTCTTTAGTTCCTCTTCACTTTCTGCCATTAGGGTGGTATCATCTGCATAACTGAAGTTGTTCATACTTTTCCCAGTAATCTTGATTCCAGCTTTCAGTCATCCAGCCTGGCATTTTGCATGATGTACTCTGCATGTAAGTAAGTAAGCAGGGTGACAATATACAGCCTTGATGTATTCCTTTCCCAATTGTTAACCAGTCCACTGTTCCATGTCTGGTTTTATGGCCAATGTATACATGTATCATAACCTTTTTTATCCATTCATGTATCAATGGACCTCTAGGTGGCTACCATGTTGTGTGCTGTGCTTAGTTGCTCTGTTGTGTCTGACTCTTTGTGACACCATGGACTGTAACCCTCCAGGCTCCTTTGTCCATGGGGACTCTCCAGGCAAGAAGCTATTGTAAATAGTGTTGCAATTAACACTGGGGTACATATGTCTTTTTTAACTATGGTTTCCTCAGGGTATATGCCCAGTAGTGGGATTGCTGGGTAATATGGTAGCTCTATTCCTAGTTTTTTAAGGAACCTCCATACTGTTCTCCACAGTGGCTGTATGAATTTACATTCCCACCAACAGTGTGAGATGGTTCCCTTTTTCCACACCTTCTTCAGCATTTATTGTTTGTAGATTTTTTGATGATGGCCATTCTGACCAGCGTGAGGTGATCCCTCACTGCAGTTTTTGTGAGAACATTTTTAATTGGTATACCTCAAAGGTGTTTCAATAATATTTCTAGACATTATATAATAATACACAGATATATATATATGTATGTCTCTTGATTTCATAAGTTATTTATACCTTATGCTGACACATGTTCATGGAATAAAAAATACAAATGGATAGGTACACAGTTATTCATGCACAATGTATTGGGTTTTCCAGAAAGTTCAGTCTGGTCTTTATGTAAGATGTTATAGAAAAACCTGAACAGATTTTCTGGCCAACTCAGTATCTGGAAGTGCAAAATATTCAAAACCATATAAATGTTAGAGAGAATTAGTTAAATTAAGGTATGCATTACACACTGTGGTATAATATAAATTATGGTAAATACTGTGGTACAAACAGCTATACAATTTCTGAGTGAAACTGAACTCTATATAATGACTTGGAGGAATTTCTAGAAATAATATCAAGTAAAAAAAACTGGAAGGGGAAAACTAATATGCAAACATCTGGTAATAAAATAGAAATTTGAAAAAATAAAGGAGGAAAAAAAATAGAGAAAAGACAGGAAAACTATCACAGAAAGATGCACGTAGATACCTACAAGAAGAGAGGGAAGACTGAGAAGCCTCTAAGCATACTGCTTTGTATATCATTAACTTTTGGAAGTAATTTCATGCTCTGTATATTTCAAAATAAAAATTAGGCCAAAACAAATAAGAAGATGGAATGGAAAGAAAAAGCAAACTTAATGAACTGAAACTACTGCAGGGAGAATAAAAGCAGCAATTCCTCAAACCAGTATTTACTAAAAACCCTGTCTTGGACACGGAAGTAGGGTGATTTTGGTGGGGAGGACAACAGACAAGTCATGCAATCATTTTATAACTCGGTTTGTTTTTGTAATGGTATATTCAGAGCTATTCTGAAACCATTTGAGAAGCATTACAGGATTAAGCAAATGAGTAACTGTACCAATGCTGTTTTAGAACTCTAGCTACCTGAGCTGTCATGTCCTACACGTGGCCACCACACTGCTCAAATATCTGTTATTAGTGACCATGTCTGTGTGTAGGACTGCGTTAGTCGCTCAGTCGTGTCTGACTCTTTGTGACCCAATGGACTGTAGCCTGCCAGGCTTCTCTGTCCATGGAATTATCCAGGCAAGAATACTGTAATGGACTGCCATTCCCTTCTCCAGAGGAACTTCCCAATCCAGGGATCAAACCCTGGTTTCCTGCCTCACAGGCAGATTCTTTACCATATGTGCTACAAGGAAGAGGTCACCAAGTCTAAGTGGCCTGCTCCTACAGGGAGGATTAGTGTTCACTCAACTAGCCCTCCCACCACAAAGGACACCACCCAACAAGGAACAGACACAGTGTGGATCCACCAGTGGCTCCTGGCTGAACCATTATTACACACACTTATTTACCTGATACCATAGTGAAATTCCTGGGCATGATCTCTAAGGGGCATGAATTTTCATTCTAGAGGACAAGATGGCCAAACTTTGGGTGATTCAACTCTGACAAATAATTGGGTCCAGCAAATAGTGCAACCCTTTCGACCATCTGCATTCTCATGTGCCCGTAGAGAGTACTTGATGAAACCCATCCATGCAGTTACCAGAGAGGCTGCTTCATTTTGGTGAGGATACAACCAAGGGAGTGCTCAAAAGGCCCTCCAACAGGCCTCCTGACCCTCATCAGAGGCTTGACTTACAGATCTCCAAAACATCTCTTTGCTAATGGAGACAATGGCACAAGGACCCTATCATGGGTAGAGGCATCCACTGGGCTTCTGTAGTTACAACTACTGGGAGCTGGCTGAAAGGCACACTACTTTGGAGACATAGGCTCCTGCTACTGGGTGTTGGGCCATTCATCTTCTGGTCACAACATGATCTTAAGGACAAAAAAATCTATCAAATGGTATCAGTATTTGTGCCTTTCCCTCTAGGCATCTCATGGTATCTGATTTTAGTCAAAGTGAAATATTTCAATATAAATATATGCTCAACAAATACATATTCATAAACCAAAATAAAAACATCTCCTAATGAGTTTAATTTAAAACAATATAAAGTTTTCTGTAGTTTTTGCACTTACTAGTAAATATTTCCCCTGTGTGAAAGCTTTCTTCATTCACTTGAATCTCTGATTCTGACACTGACTCTTGATGGTCAAGCATACTATTTCCATCTGGCACTTGATCTTGAGCTATAAAAAAGAGGAAAATTTAGTCAACTAAATAAAAATAAAGATCTCCTGTGAAATGTTTAGCTTAAAATTTATAAAAAGAAAACAGAAGCAGTTATCTCATTTTTATGAAGAAGAAAGTCACCATATTGTGAAGTCTGCTATGAAAACTATGAGAAGAGTTTTAATGTGTGTGTGTGAAAGGTACTTTACCATAAAAATAATACTCATGGAATTCAAATGTGTTTTATGTTAAGTTTCTCATTTTCTGAGTTGCCTCAAAATAATATAGTTAATATAGTTAACATAATTCAATAGACCAAACAAAGAAAATACATATGTACAAGGTTATTCATAGCATAATATTTGTAACTGTAAAATATTAAAACAACTTTGGTGCTGGGAAAACTGGACAGCCACTTGTGAAAGAATGAAACTAGAACACTTTCTAACACCATAAACAAAAATAAACTGAAAATGGATCAAAGATCTAAACATAAGACCAGAAACTATAAAACTCCTAGAGGAAAACATAGGCAAAACACTCTCCGACATAAACCAAAGCAGGATCCTCTATGACCCACCTCCCAGAATATTGGAAATAAAAGCAAAAATAAACAAATGGGACCTAATTAAAATTAAAAGCTTCTGTACAACAAAGGAAACTAAAAGTAAGGTGAAAAGACAGCTTTCAGAATGGGAGAAAATAATAGCAATGAAGCAACGGACAAACAATTAATCTCAAAAATATACAAGCAACTCCTGTAGCTCAATTCCAGAAAAATAAACGACCCAATCAAAACGTGGGCCAAAGAACTAAACAGACATTTCTCCAAAGAAGACATACAAATGGCTAACAAACACATGAAAAGATGCTCAACATCACTCATTATCAGAGAAATGCAAATCAAAACCACAATGAGGTACCACTTTACACTAGTCAGAATGGCTGCCATCCAAATGTCTACAAGCAATAAATGCTGGAGAGGATGTGGAGAAAAGGGAACCCTCTTACACTGTTGGTGGGAATGCAAACTAGTACAGCCACTATGGAGAACAGTGTGGAGATTCCTTAAAAAACTGGAAATAGAACTGCCGTATGACCCAGCAATCCCACTGCTGGGCATACACACTGAGGAAACCAGAACTGAAAGAGACATGTGTAGCCCAATGTTCATCGCTACATTGTTTACAATAGCCAGGACATGGAAGCAACCTAGATGCCCTTCAACAGATGAATGGATAAGAAAGCTGTGGTACATATACACAATGGAATATTACTCAGCCATTAAAAAGAATACATCTGAATCAGTTCTACTGAGGTGGACGAAACTGGAGCCTATTATACAGAGTGAAGTAAGTCAGAAGGAAAAACAACAATATAGTATACTTACGCATATATATGGAATTTAGAAAGATGGTAACAATAACCCTGTATGCGAGACAGCAAAAGAGATGCAGATGTATAGAACAGTCTTTTGAACTCTATCGGAGAGGGCAAGGGTGGGATTATATGGGAGAACGGCATTGAAACATGTAAATTATCATATGTGAAATCAATCGCCAGCCCAGGTTTGATGCTTGATACAGGATGCTCAGGGCTGGTGCACCGGGATGACCCAGAGAGAGGGAATCGGGAGGGAGGTGGGAGGGGGTTCTGGAAGGGGAACACATGTATACCCATGGTGGATTCATGTCACTGTATGGCAAAACACAATAATGTAAAGAAAAAAAATATTAAAACCACTTAAACATAAAACATATGAGACTGTTAGGCTAAACTATCATATGTAAAGTATAAAAATATAGACTGTAGGGTGCAATGTGCACATGGAGCTGTACAAATGAGTATAAAAGGAATGATAAAGATCCTGATGAAATGATTGGGAAGCATCTCCAGGATACAGTGCTTAATGGGGGCAAAAAAACCTAAAAGAGAGAATATCAAGTGTGGTTTGAGAAAGAAAGAAGGAAAGAAAGTAAAAAGGAAATTTGAAAAAAAAAGACAATGTAAGATCCTTATTTTTAAAACAAGAAATTCAGGAAATGCTAATCAAAAGCAATACACTGGACCACAAGAGTCCGTGCAGATATGGCTGACTGAGCCATACCCAGTAATTACTATTTGCTTTCATGCCATTCTGACAATGATGGATACTCCATGATATAGCCAGTTCCCCAGATTCAAGTCTAATGAAAAAGAATCCAAGCTTCTCAGTTTCACTTGACCAGCAGCCAGAGGAGACTATACAGACTCCACTGTGGAGGAGCTACTCTTGTTAACTGAGTGAGGGAAACAGACACCTTGCTGGCTGTGTCTCAACAGAACCCCTGGTTCTGACAGGGGCCACTGTGGCCCAGGAGGATGAGGGAGGGGATGAGGAGGAAAAGCCACAAGCACCCAAGACCATCCCCATCCTCTCTGGCTGACATTTGGTTTCTGAAAGCCTCTGCCCACACATGGTGAGCTCCCTGCCACTGGAAACACTGTCTAGTTACGCAGCAACAGAGGCTCAGGGAAGGGATGGATGGTCTCTCCACCACTCATCTTGTGCAGGGAAGTGAGCCATGGTGCCAACACAGCCCCCACGAGACTCAAAACGGTGATGAACTTATTACTAATAACATGCTCCCCCAGTGACCTTAAGATGAATTTGACAGCTCCATTTTTACCCAGAATACTTGGCTTTTCAAAATAAGCAAGATCAGGGATTCTAGTCCCCAAGATTGGCTTCTAGTTTACCAAGGACTGTTATCTCCACAACTCTGACACTAGGAGGAGAGGAACACAAGTAGGCCCTTACTTAACCCTGACCATGGTGCGGGTGCCTGTAGGCATCATAAACTTCTATTTCATAGCTCCCACTGCTGAATACATAGTTGCATGCTAAACTGCTTCAGTTATATCCAACTCTTTGCAACCCCATGGACTTCCAGGCTCCTCTGTCTGTAGCATTCTCCAGGCAAGAATACTGGAGTGGGTTCCCATGCCCTCCTCCAGGGGATCTTCCCAATGCAGGAAATGAATCTGCAGATCTTTCATCTCCTGCATTGTCAGATAGGTTCTTTACCACTTATGCCACCTGGGAAACCCTGACTATGTCATTAGCACAGATGTATTTTCTGTGTGAACTCGAACTCACATAAGCCCCAAGCCATGATGAGCACCGCTGCACTCAGGATCATTTCAGTGGAGCACATGGGAGACTGCAAGCCTACCAGACTACCACTGCCTAGAGACGTGTCTCCAGATCAACTACTAAGCAAAGGAAAAACAAATGCTAGCCATCTTTGCTGAGTTTCAGTAAGGCAAATGTCTCTGTGAGATTATTTCTCCATTCAGTTTAATTAAGTAAACCTATGTGAAGAGCCTTGTGTGCCTGGACTGGACTACAGGACTACTGTACCAGAGCTCAGTGCTGTGGTACAGCTCAGGACACTGGCTTTACCTGACATTGTGACCATCCTAGAGGCTCCTGCCCCAGCTGAGGGAAATAGGTATGAAGGAATTCATGTTGCAAATGCTCCTTCAGTGTCTCTGTCCACACAGATGATACCATCAGTCTGCTTTTTGCTTAAAAAGTTGCAATACATCTTTAATGTCCTTGCATAAGGCCATGAGCAGGAAGAAGTCCCATTCCCAGATGGAGCACTGGGCTTCCACACTATTGTTGGCATCCTCATCCTCCTGGCGCATCCTGGCATGTGTACTATCCCACAAGGCCAGATGCTATGCTGACCATGCTTAGCAGCATAGCAGGCTCATTAACAGAAACATGGAAAAGGACCTTGTGGGAAAGGGCAATACACATCATTCTAGAATCATTCTAGAGGAGATATCTTCTAAAGTTGTCCTGTCAGTCACAACAAATAAGAGCCCCCCAAAACTCTGTGGAAATATTCTGCTACTGGCACTTACATTCCCCTCATGGGCCCTGATTGCAACCATCTACTAAGTTTCAGAAAAAACACCTGCATATGAATGGATCTCAACTAATAGGATGATCTGGAGGCAAACAAAAAAACATTCCCAGTCACAATTTCCCTTGAAACTTCTGATCTGATTCGAGATAAAATTCTCAGCACTTCTCTGTTCATCAGTTAAGTCTGGAAGATAGCAATTCTACACAACAGGGGATTAATCTAGGACTCTCTGTGTCTAACTTCCTGGAGTAGGATGAAAGGTACATACCTCTTGACAATTATGTGCCTTTTATTGGTTTGGTGGATACTGAATGCATGACCCATGACTAAGAAAAATATTACAATCAGAAATATTCACCAAGTATTTCACAACTTTAGTTTTTATACTCTAGTTATCTTAGGATAACTATACATTAGGCCAAAGTATAAAATATCTACTACATATATGTATACACACACATAATTTATGAAGCAAGGAATAATATCTTTGGCTGTAATTAATTTTAAATAATTTACAGTTATCTGTAATTAGTATACTTACTGTGTTTTTTCTCTCTTTGCTTCTTTACCATAAATTGGCTTTTTGACATTGATTCTTGATGGTCATGCATAAGATTTGTATCTGATATTTTTTCATGAGCTACAAGAGAGATATAATTGGCTCACTGAATAGGAAAATATATCTATTATGAAATCTCTACATATCAAATTCATAATAAGCAAACAGCAATATTCCAATTTTTCTGAAGTTATAATGAAGTTACCATAATGCTAGATCTGATAATACTGTGAGAGGAGTTTTAATAGATATGTTCTGAATCTTTCTCATTATCTTATGAATATTTCCAGGCATTATATATAGTTTGTATTTGTCTCTGTTTCTCTATTTTATAGATTACATAGACTTCAGAGACCAAGCAACAAAACACATGTGTACTATTTGCTAATTACAGTATTATTTGTAACTGCATATAAATGTTCATGCATGGGAAATTAGATAAACAAGATAATATATGTACTATAAACTTTGTGAAGTGAAAATCGTTCAGTCATGTCTGACTCTTTGAGACCTCATGGATTATATACAGTCCATGGAATTCTCCAGGTCAGAATACTGGAGTGGGTAGCTTTTCCCTTCTTCAAGGGATCTTCTCAGCCCAGGAATCAAACCAGGGTCTCCTGCATAGGCGCATTCTTTACCAACTGAACTATCAGGGAAATCCCATAAACTTTGTAAATTATGCTAAATAATATGGTGCCATCAGATGTATGTAAAGATGTAAAGGGAATCAAATAAACCTCTATAAACTGACTTGGGAGAGAGGGAAAATAAAAAGGAGAAATGTATGGTACCTTTCAGGTAAGGAAGATGGGGAAATAGGAAATAAGAAAAAAGAAGGGAGAGAATTATAGAGATAGTTATCTTTACAAAATGACACACAAGTGAGATAGAAAAAAACATAACTGGTTACCTACAGGATGCAAGGGAGCAAACTGAGGAAGAAATGGTACTCCTTTAAGTATACCTTTCTGCATAGTATTTACTTTTGGAAGCAAGTTTAGGTTCCATATGTTTCAAAAATAAAATTAAAACAAAAAAGAGTCTCTAAAACTAAAAGCAAACTTAAGAGAAATTAACTTACTGAAAAAAAAAAGTACTAATGCAAGTAACTCATCAGTACAATATTTGACATATACCCTCATTCATGGGCAGAAGCATGGAGAGACTGTCAACACATGACATATTTCCAGTAGGCCTTTTTTTCCATACGAATAGGCAAAACAATTTCAAAATAATTTTCGAAGTCTAACAAATGAGTAAATGTGTTATTTAGAGAGAACAGTCACACAGCGTGTGCATGTATGCTTAGTTGTTCAGTAGTGTCTGACTCTTTGTGACTCTTTGGACTGTGGCTCATCAGGCTCCTCGCCCAAAGGATTTTTTCAGGCAAGAATACTGGAGTGGGTTGTCATTTCCTTTTCTGACCCAGGGATCAAACCTGTATTTCCTGTGTCTCCTGCACTGCAGGAGGATTCTTTACCTACTGAGCTATCAGGGAAACCCCTTAGGAAGGAAATACACACATGAAATGAAAGAAGGCAGAGCAAGCCCTGAGGGGGTGAAGCAGAATTGAAGATTGCCAAGGTTGATCATGAATTCTAAGCATGTCTCTGCAGGCTTATATATTCACATATAGGTATACACACTAATGTACATGTATAAAGTATGTATGTATGGGTAAGTACACACATAGAAATGTAAGCACATTTAAGAAGCCTTACTCCAGTCTAGATCTTGTATGTGACCTTTCAGGCAGAAGCAGACAACTATAAAGGCATTGCCTGGTGTTAACTTTGGGGGTTCCCAGGTGGCACTAGTAGGAAAGAATCCTCTTGCCAATGCAGGAGACAAAAGGGATACAGTTCAGGCCCTGAGTTGGGAAGATTCCCTGGAGGAGGGCATGGCAACCCACTCCAGGATTCTTGCCTGGGGAATTCCCTGGACAGAGGAGCCTGGCAGGCTACAGTCCGTGGGGTCTCAAAGAGTTGGACACGACTGAAGCAGCTTTGCACACATGCAGCACGTACCATGGGGAAAAGAAGTCTAACTCACAGAGACCTGAGGCACAGGTCTTCCACTGGAGTAGCTGCAGTCATGGACATAGCCCTCCCTTCCCACCACTCTCTTAAGCACACTGCATTCTTAGCTCAGTCACCATCAACTGGAAGACTCAGTGTGGCGGTGGTAGGGGTGGACTTGCTTAGGGCATTGTACCATTCCAGCACTGCCACTGACTGCATTACCTTACGGGAGGAGAGTGAGGAGGGACTGAAGAAACTTTTCTCAGTTATGAATCAGTATTCAAGATGTTTCAGAGGATCCATAAACTAGCAAGAGTCTTTCGTCTGGTGCTCCTTCAGCTGTGAGATGATACTCTTCTACATCTCATTCCAGTTTTGCACTGGTATTAATACTTCTAACCCTCACCTACTGCTGTTCCAAGTGGGGAAACAGAACATGGCTATAGCTTGGGCCCTTTGCTGCTTGAACTATTGCAATAAGTGAGTAAACGTTTGTTACTTTTAGTTTGGCTTGCTATTTTAATTGGCCAACTCAAAAACTGGTATCTCTCTCTCAGACAAATTGCAGCAGCAAGCAGGGTAATTGAAGCTCAAGCCTTTCAGAAGGCACACTTTGGGACAGCACATTTTGAGATGTGCTTAGTAAATCTGTGGGACCTTCTGCAGTGAGGTGGGGGAGGGTACCACAGGAGCACTGGCAAGAGTCTGAGCGGACCCTGGGGCACTGTGACAGTCAGGCCACACACGGTGCTCTAGGAAAGTTAATTGTATTTCTTTAGGCTTTTCAGTTCTGAGGGGGAACAGTTTCTTTTCTCTAGACCTTGATTCATTAGCCAAGACACCTGCTGGGTCAATCAAATTAGATTCACCAGGCGGGCTCTGAGAAAGCTAGGGCAGCAATTTGTATGCTATTGCTTATGGTCCACTAGCGATGGGATGTAAATCTGTGGGAGATCCTGCATGTCAAGCTGTGCCGACTAACTACTGTTAGCTCTAAATTTGCTCCTGGGACTGACAGTCAGCCTAGAACACAATGAGCTACTGAGATGTACGTTTTAACGGGAAAAAAAAAGAGAGAGAGAGAGCCATAGGATCATTTTTCCCAGTAGCAAAAGAAAAGAAACCTGGTAGTGTGCCTTCACACCAAAGGCATTAATCTTGATAAACTTAGTGGAGGAGAGGGGCATACACACACTGTGCAGAAGGTACAAAATGCCTTCTTTAGAGAGCCTTGACAGCAGTCATGCTGGCTGAGGTGGAAGAAAAATGGGGAATGAAGAGAGCATACACTTGAAACTCTCTCCTTCATCAGCTGGGAATTATTTTGACTCTGACAAAATGACCAACTTGTGATGAGTTCTCTACAACTGAAAAACATGTCTGGATCATCACTGCAGAAATGATAGTGTCCCTTTGTGCCACACTGGTGGTCCCAGGGTCTACACTGAGGACAGTGAGATATTTAAACAGACTTGGATTTCTTGATTCACTCATGCCACCCTTGCTAGATAACTACTGAGCTCAAATAAGCCTCCTCATAAGGTTGGATTATTGGGAACTATACAGTCTAGACACTGACTGACAGATGGCTGGACACGGAATAGCACCTACTGCCAATGTAGCAGTGACTGACTGACAGTAAAAACAATGAGAAAACGGTAGTCAGTAATCTATTCCTGAACAATCTAGGCCTAGATCCCCAGAAGAGATCTACCAGTGAATAGCCAATATGAGGTGTCAGAGAGGTAGGCTGTTGGGATTACTACTAAGTAACTTAAGACCCACTGGATGCCTAGAAGGAAGCTGAACTAGTGTCCACCTACAGATAACTTCTACAACTAATACAAGTGTTACTGCTCAGTTCTTTCTACTGAATTTTGACATGAGCATTCTGAGAGCCCACCAACCTCTATCAAGAACTCTCTTGGACTTCCTTGGTGGCACAGTGGATAAGTGCCAATACAGGGGATACAAGATTGATCCCTGGTCCAGGAAGACTCCACATGCCGTGGAGCAACTGAGCCCATGCGCCACAGCTACTGAGCCTGAGCTCCAAATCTGGTGAGCTGCAATGACCGAGCCTGCATGCTCTAACTACTGAACCCATGTGCCTAGAGTCTGTGGTCCACAAGAGTAGCCACTGCAATGATAAGCCCAAACATTGCAACAAATAGTAGGCCCTACTCACTGCAGCTAGAGAAAGTCCCCTCTAAGCAATGAAGATTCAGCAAAGCCAAAAGTAAGTAAGTATCTTAAAGAAAGAAAAGAAAAAAAGAACACTCTGCTTTTAAAAATGAACAAGTCTATGAGTTAGACCAAGTCCCTATGTCCACAGTGCGAACATGAGGACAGAGTTCAGTATACTTCCTGGGTCTTTTGGATATGGTGGTTATATGACTATGATCTCGACTCCTGACACCAGAATGATGGAGAAGCACACAATGTTCACCACATAAGGGAGAGATATCTGTGTAAGCACCCTAGGCCATTGGTCTGAGGCCATTACCAGTGGGATCCTTACCAGATCCATTGATGGCATTGTTTTGGCCCCACTGATATACGTATCATTAGTATAGGTTAACTGTCAGTGTGAAACCCTGCTTTGTATTCCTGAGAGGAACTACCATACTTCCACAAGGTTAACAAAATTCTCTGAATATCTGCCATCAACGCAAAAGTGATGATATGAAAATGTTCCACTACCAAAGGGTGCAACAGACTTCAACTTTATTGATCGACGTTGTCTTTGGGTCCAACATGGGCACTACTAGACAAAGACTGGATGGCCCCATAGACCTACATATGGCAACTCTGTGGAGCCATTATTATGGACAAGGTAGTTACTTGGCACTCTAATAAAATTTCTGAGCATGATCTGTAAGGGGCAAGATATCTCATTCCAGAGAACAGTGCCAAGCTTTGGTCCTCTCTACTTCCACAAATGAAGAGAAGGCCCAGAGACTGGTGGGACAGCTAAGAGATTACCTTCTCACATTCCTTATATATAGTCTGTGATGACACTAAATAGAAAAGATGCTTCCTTTCCATGGGGCCATGACTAAGAGGATTCCATGGAAGCCCTCCAATAGGTCATAAGGCTGCCCTTCCCTGGCATCCCTCTAATCCCTTTTTGTTCTTTGAGTTACAGAACTCAGCAGCATTTCTGTTTACCAGTTGGAAGCTGTGGCAGAAGACCACTGACATAGGCCAGAGGCACCCCTTTAGGCTATCAAACCCACATCTCTAAGAGTCAGCTGAAAGGTAAACATCCTTCAAGAGACATTTACTGGTCTATTATAGGGCCTTGGTAGATGCTGAGTGACTGACCTATGACCACAAAATCAGAAGTACCAAATAGGAGATACGAATAATTTTGCCTTTGTTCTCTAGTTATCTTAGAGAATTCACACATTAAGTCTTCTATACAGCATATTTCAAGTACATACTCATGAACCAAAGAGAAGTAATCTACTGATGAGTTTAATTAAAAATAAGTTAACATTATCTATAATTATTATACTTACTACTGAGTCTTCTTTCTTTAGAAGGTCTTTGTTTCTTTACTTCCAGTTGAGTTTCTGATATTGACTCTTGCTCAAGCACATGATTTTCATCTGGTACTTTATCACTAGCTACATAAAGAGAGATATTTACTCCAATAAATGGAAAAACAGATACACTGCTTGATTCTATACTTTCAAATTACTGACAAATGTATGTCAACATTTTCTCATATTTTAAAAAACTATAGTAAATTACTATAATACTGGACTGATATGAAAATGGTAAGAAGAGTCTTAATGAAGTATACTAAAACTGTCTCATCATTTCGTTCATATTCATAGGTTTCAAATATGTTCTGATTAGGTCTCCAGTTTCCTTAACACTTTAGGTTAAAACATAGTCATAAACCAAACCACAAAATGGTATATGCATGATTATTCATCACAGCATATCTGCAATCACAAAATACTCAAAATCATTTACACATGCAAACATAGGAGACTAATTCACCAATAAACCAAAGTATGTAATATAAACTATGGTATAATCAACTATGGCATACAGTATGGCCCAAACAACTGTGAACACAACTGTAAAAGAAATGAAAAAGATACCATAAACTAACATGGAGGAATTTCCAGTATATAAAGTTAAGTGAAATAAAAAACTGAGGATATCTAATATACTATCTTTTAGGACAGAACAAAAGAAAACAAAAAAACTGGCAGTTACCTTTACAAAATGAAACATAAGGTAAATCAGAAAACAAAACAGTTTGTTACCAAAGACACTGCAGACCATGCTCATTGAATTACACTCTATGACTACTGTTAGTGTTGTTTGTCCCTGGCACTGGTAGACAGCCTATAACACAGCAAAATTTTGAGACTCATTTTTAACAAAAAAGTATGTAAAGCTCTCAAGATCATTTTGCCAGTGACCTGAGGACACCAGTCAGACTGGGATACTTCTCAGGAGGTAATTTCTGAGACTTGGTGAGGGGGTGTGTTGCTACAGAATCCCTCATTTTGAGTGCTTTGACAGTGACCACTCTGCCCAAGAAAGGGGGAAGACAATGATGTGAACACTTGACTCCCTCTCTCATTCCCCAGCTTGTTTCTCAAGTTTGGCCCACTTATGATGAGTATTCAGTTCAGTTCAGTTCAGTTCAGACACTCAGTCATGTCCGACTCTTTGCGACCCCGTGAACTGCAGCACATCAGGCCTCCCTATCCATCACCAACTCCCAAAGTCTACCCAAATCCATGTCCATTGAGTCAGTGATGCCATCCAGCCATCTCATCCTCTGTCGTCCCCTTCTCCTCCTGCCCCCAATCCTTCCCAGCAGCAGGGTCTTTTCCAATGAGTCAACTCTTTGCATGAGGTGGCCAAAGTATTAGAGTTTCAGCTTCAACATCAGTCCTTCCAATGAACACCCAGGACTGATCTCCTTTAGGATGAGTATACTAACACTTACGAAGGTGATGCCTGATAAGCATCTGATGGTCTTTTGGTTCAACAATGAATATAAAGAAGAGCAGACGATGTGACTGGTAACCAGACTCAGATTACCACCGTCGTTTGTGCCACCTGTGCTGGTTTCCTAGCTATATTAAGCCTCCTTATAAAGTTATATCAGTTGCTTCACAAGACAATCCAGATCTTCAATGACAAATTTCAGGGAAAGGAAGAACCAGTCACAGACAGGTATCATTTGGCCAGAGAAGCTGTTGCTGCTAAGTCGCTTCAGTCGTGTCTGACTCTGTGCAACCCCACAGATGGAAGCCCACCAGGCTCCCCCGTCCCTGAGATTCTCTAGGCAATAACAGTGGAGTGGGTTGCCATTTCCTTTTCCAGTGCATGAAAGTAAAAAGTGAAAGTGAAGTCACTCAGTTGTGTCCGATTCTCAGTGACCCCATGGACTACAGCCCACCAGGCTCCTCCATCCATGGGATTTTCCAGGCAAGAGTACTGGAGTGGGGAGCCATTGCCCTCTCTGTTGGCCAGTGAAGAAAGTGTCCTAAAAATGGTAATCAAGAACCCACGTATGGATGATCTGATTAAGTGGTTTCTCAAAGAAATCTCTGGGTCTAGTTACTTAACCATGGGATCTCAAGGAGAACACTGAAGGGCTGTCCACCAAGGAATTCATGGCTAGGCAGTAGTTCATAGGTGATCTAAAACACAGAAACTCTAGAGTTCAAATGATGATGACGTCTATGACTAACACAAGTGCTCTTCCTTTGTATTTCCCAGTGAATCTTGAGGTGAATCTGAAACACACCCTAACCCTACTACTTTTACACAATATCTCAGTATTCTACACAAACAAGAATTAAGGTTAGACCAAGATCTGTATAGTCAAAGTTATGGTTTTTCTAGTAGTCATGTACAGATGTGAGAGTTGGACCATAAAGAAGGCTGATAAATGAATCAATTTCAAACTATGGTGCTGGAGAAGACTCTTGAGAGTCACTTGGACAGCAAGGAGATCAAACCAGCCAATCCTAAAGGAAATCAACCCTGAATATTCATTGGAAGGACTGGTGTTGAAGCTGAAGCTCCAATACTTTGGCCACTTGATGCAAAGAGTCAACTCACTGGAAAAGACCCAGATTCTGGGAAAGACTGAGGGCAGGAAGAGAAGGGGGGACAGAAGGAGAAGTGGGCGACAGAGGATGAAATGTTTGGATGGCAACACCGACTCAATGGACATGAGTTTGAGCAAACTCAGGGAGATAGTGGAGGGCAAGGAAGCCTGGCATGCTACAGTCCATGGGGTCATAAAGAGTCAGGCATGACTTAGCCATTGAACACAACAAAGCTCCTTACTTTCCAGTTGTAACATGAGGATATGTGCTAGAATCACAGTTCAGTAGAGAGATAGGTGAAAATTGCATATCTGGACCTTCTGGATTAAGATCTTAATCCAGATCTCCATCTGTAATGACCTCCATTAAGATCTCCATCAGTAATGACCACAAACACTACAATGAAGAGGAAACAGATAATGCTCACTGGTTTTTGATCTGAGCTCACAAAATGGAATCATTATCCAAATTCAACTATAGGTGTGTCCTTCCATGCCACTAAAAATGTCCATTGTTATGGCTTCCATTACTGAAAGTATTACTGGTACAAATGTATTTTCTACGGCATCTCACTCACTTCTACCACTAAGCCCTGATGGGACCTACTGCATTTGGGGCCATTTTAATAGGGCATCTCGAAAACTATTTTTGGGCAAGAGGAGAAGGGGGCGGCAGAGGATGAGATGGTTGAAATGCATCACTGACTCAAAGGACATGAGTTTGAGCAAACTCTGGGAGATAGTGAAGGACAGGGAAGGCTGCTATGCTACAGTTCATGGAGTCCCAAAGAGTGGGACACAACTTAGCAAATGAAAAACAACAACCAGATTACCAGTGTCTAGCACCTTTACCATCCAAAAACAGTTCACTGTGCTTATTGCTGAGCTTAATGAAACTAAAGTTCTCCACAAAGTTATTTCTCAATTTATACACACTTTCAGTCTATGTGTAAGGCCTTGGGTTGCCTAGAGACTTGACTGATTATTGTACACTCAATGCCACAGCATAGCTCTGGACACTGGCATTTCATGCTCCTGTGACCTTCATAGAGATTTACTGCTCAAGTAGAGTGAAGCAAGTATGTAGCAACTGATATCACAAATGCCCCCCTTAACATTCCTGTTCACACAAATGACCAGGATCAGTTTGCCTTATGTGGAATGGACTGTGATATACCTTTAATGTCCTTCCACAAGCCCATGACCTAGAAAAAGCCCTGCTCCAAGATCAAGTACTAACCCTTCACTATTTTGGACTTCCCTGGTGGCACAGATGGTAAAATGTCTGCCTACAATGCAGGAGACCCAGGTTCAATCCCTGGGTTGGGAAGATCCTCTGGAGAAGGAAATGGCAATCCACTCCAGTACTCTTGCCTGGAAAATTCCATGGACTGAGGAGCCTAGTAGGCTACAGTCCGTGGGGTCGCAGAGAATTAAAGACGCAACTGAGCAACTTCACTTTTACTTTTTCACTTTCCACTCTATGGATGGCATCCTCCACTGGACCCAAACAAGTGTACTACCCAACAAGGACTGGATTCCATGATGACCCACATGTGACCACATCTGAGTCATTAATATAAACATGATACAAGGACCTAGTATCCAGCTGAAATCCCCAGAGGCAAAGTGTCTCATTCTAAGCTTCAAGGAATCGAGGTTTTCCCTTCTCTACCCCCCCCCAAAATACAAAGCAGACCAAGATTTTTTCGAAGCATTCCAAAGTGTCAATCTTATCTCAGTCTCTACCACAACAAACACAAAGGACACTCAGTGTAGGTGTATGAATATATGTATGCTTATGTGCATGTGTATGTACATGTATGAATATACGCGAGTTCAACTCCAGGTCAAAATCCTATGTTTGACTTTGCAGGTCCAACCACAGATAATGACAAAGTATCCACCTGACATTTCTCATGGGGGAATACTTCTCACCCCATACCAAATTTTATGCATATCCAGTGAACGTTAAACACTGAAAGTAGTTGCAGTGGAGGACCACGGCCCATCCACACCATGTTCTTATGCATTGTGGATTCCTATACCAGCTGCCTCTATTAGACGCTTCCCTATGAAAGGGAAAGGGGTCAGCTGATTTTTGCACTTTTCAGGTACCTCTTACAGACCACTTTACTGGGGTAATCTGAAGATAGTTTTCTTGGTTACTACTTAGTATTCAGGACTTTTACACTCCTAGCCATTCTACATCAGTATTCATAAGGTTATTGGGGCCATAGTAAGGAAGAACCTTTTGTTTGGGGCTCCTTCAGATATGACATCATCTTCCCTCAGCCCCTACTCCCATCTGTATTGATACATCTGATCCTTGCCTGTTTCCTTTCTGCGGGGAAAATTAAACAGTGGTGGAGCTGGGCCCCTTTCCATTTAGACTTGCTTATACTATTAAAGAAAGCGAATAAAAGCTTGTTACTTTCAGTTTGGCTTGCTCTCTTAATTGACCAAGTCAAAACAGGCAGCTTTCTCTGCCAGACTGGTGCAAAGAACTAAGTAGTCAATAAAGTAAATTTCTTTTCTGGAAGGAGCACTTTGAGAGGTGCTAGGGAGATTCCTCCAGGGCTGGATCATTTGCAGGAGTTGAAGGGTCCCACAGGGTACATTGTCCATCAGGCTAATGTGTCTCCAGAAGTGCCAGTGGACACCATAGGGCTCTCCAGCAGAGTACCACTCTATTGTCTATGTGAAACCCTACTCACATTCTTCTAAGCCTTGCTTAACTGCAGGTAAGGCCATGTTAGAGGAGCACAGAAAGATTGTGAATCTATCCAATTTGAGCACCTGTCTCTCAAAAATTTGCCTGGGAAAGAAACAGAAATAACTGCCCTCTTTTCTAAGCTTCATGCAGAAAAAGTCTCTGTGACACTATATCCCTGTTCAGTAACTCAGCTGACTTGTATACCAGATCATGAGTTCACAGTTACTCAACTGATTCTGGCTGTTTAATCAACAAAACAGCCTTGGCAACAGTAGTATCTGACATCATGACTACTGCAAAAACTTGTCCAGAGTGTGGGAACTTGTTGGGCAGCAACTGATGCCACAAATGCCCTTTTCCATATTCCTCCAAACAGGGATGATTCAGATCAGTTCATCCTTGTGTGGAATGATAACAACTCACCATTCACAACCTTCCACAATGCTACCTGGATTTCCTATCTGTCAGTAATGCATCACCTGGAAAATCTCCCACTACTACAGGAGGGGCTTGTCCTCTACTTTGCTGATAATATCATTCTATTAGGTCCAGAGAAGAGAGCTATCCAGCAAGGGATGACCATTCTGCTGACACACAGGTGGCAACTTGCTGGGCCATTTTTTACAAGAAAGCATACAAGCACCCAAGTGACATTTCTGGGCATGATCAGGATATGGTGTCTCATTGTCTCATTCCATGGGAGAAGACTGCTTCTGACCCTCGCCACTCCAACAATTAAAAACGAGGTTCACAGACTGATGGAACTCTTTACCTGCCTGCATTCTTAATGCCAACCATTCACAGGGTTACATGAAAGGTCATTTCTTTTCAATGGGGCCAGAGCCAAGAGAATGACCTGGAAGCCCTTCAACAAGCCCCAGGCTACTATTTTTTTTTTTTTTGGCCCCTCTGATCCATTTTGCCTTTTGAGTTAACAGATATCAGCAACCTCTCTATTCACCAACTGGAGTTTAAGGCAGAAGGACACTGCCAGAGGCATCAGTTGGAGTTTTTAATTCATCATTTCTAGAAATAGCTGGCTAAAAGATACACAGCCTTTAAGAGAAAATTATTTGTCCATTATTGGGCTTTACTGCATACTGAGCACATGACCCATGACTGTGAAACAGTCTCAAGAGAAGAAATTCCAACCAAAAGTTATCAATAGTTTTGCTTTTGCTCTCTAATTATTTAAGGGAATTCCCACTTTAGGTCAGTGTAAAATTTTTATTAAAATATGACCAGATAGGATTCCTGGAGTGGAGATGGCCATGGTTGCTCTGCTGCTCCTACAGTTAGGGAGCATACAGCATCATTTGAGGATGGCTCATCAGCTAGACAAGCAAGATCTTGTGGTTTATTACTGTCTTTTCTATGTGATGCAAACTGGAATGAAGATTGATAGTAAAAAATAAATGTCATAAATTTTTATCAAAGTTAATGGTTCAGTTAAAAATTCTTGAACAGTTGGGTGATAATTAATGTTACTCAAGAAATACTAGTTGTTGTTTACTCAGTCGTGTTTGACTCTTTGCAACCCCATGGACTACAGCATGCCAGGCTTCCCTGTCCTTCACTATCTCCCGGAGTATGTTAAAACTGATGTCCATTGTATTGGTGATACCATGCAACCATCTCATCCTCTGTCATCCCCTTCTCCTCCTGCCTTTAATCTTTCTCAGCATCAAGGTGTTTTCCAATAAGTCAGCTCTTTGCAGTAGGTGGCCAAAGTATTGGAGCTTCAGCTTCAGCGCCAGTCCTTTCTTTTTCTTTTTTTTTTTATTAAACATTTTTTTTTATTAGTTTTGCCAAACAATGACATGATATCACCATGGGTTCACATATGCTCCCCCTCCCGAACCCCCCTCCCTCCTCCCTCCCCCCAGGAAATCTCGTTGCATCAGTCCCAAGCATTAATCCTGGGCTGGCTATTACTTAGACATATGATAATTAACATGTTTCAATGCCATTCTCCCATATCATCCCACCCTTTCCCTCATCCATTGAGGCCCTGAGTCTATTCTATACATCTGTGTTCCTTTTGCTGTCTCGCATGCTGGGTTCTCGTTACCGTCTTCCTAAATTCCATATATATGCGTTAATATACTGTATTGTTGTTTTTGCTTCTGGCTTACTTCACTCTGGATAATGGGCTCCAGTTTCATCCATCTGAGTAGAACTGATTCAAATGAATTTTTCCTTAATGCTGAGTAATATTCCATTGTGTATATGTACCACAGCTTTCTTATCCATTCATCAGTTGATGGGCATCTAGGTTGGTTCCATGTCCTGGCTATTGTAAACAATGCAGCGATGAACATTGGGGTACACGTGTCTCTTTCAATTCTGGTTTCCTTGGTATATATGCCCAACAGTGGGATTGCTGGGTCATATGGTCCTTTCAATGAATATTCAGGGTTAATTTCCTTTAGGATTGACTGGCTTAAACTCCTTGCTCTTCAAGGGACTCTCAAGAGTCTTCTCCAGCACCACAGTTTGACAGCATCAATTCTTCACTGCTCGGCCTTCTTTACAGAAGGAAAAACCATATCTTTGCCTATACAAATCTTCGTCAGCAAAGTGATATCTGTGCTTTTTTAATATGCTGTCTAGGTTTGTCATGGCTTTTTCTCTAAGGAGCAAGTGTCTTTTAATTTCATGGTTGCAGTCTCTGCCCATTTGGATAGCTACGCTTTGAAAATGTTTTGTATGCAGATAATGAAGTTCATGCTGGGTCATTTCACAAAAACATGATCAAGTCCCGCTACACTGCAAGTCTTTGAACAGATGTCAAAACAGTGTTGGAGAACTCACCGATGAGAATGTATGAAAGGTGAAAGACAACATATATTTGTAATTGTTTAAAGAATGGAGAGACTTGGGACTGAAGAATATACTGATGTTGAAGAAAATGAAAATATGGGAGCAATCTCTCTGCCCACTCAGCCATGATCTTCAACTTAGGACCCAAGCAACATGACATCAGGCAGCTATACTGGAACATAAATTTCTCCTGGTGCCCATATTCTAGCATTCCAGCTAATATCCTAGCAGAAGTTCCTCACAGGAGAGGTTTAACAAATAACACTACCCAGTCTAGGCCACAGGCTACTCCAGGCATTGATTCTGCACTGTACTACAGTTTCCCAGGGAGATATCTCTTCCTGGAGAGGACTCTGCTAGAGCTCAGAAATATAGCAAATATGCTAGCAGAGCTTTGCACTATGAAGTTGTCACCAATGCAGTGCAAAATCTAGAAAAGGCCCTCAAGTTACTGACTATAGGTAGTGAGTGCAGTCTTTGTAGGAAAGATCCATGCTTAAAGAACAGACTAACATGTCTAAAGAACTAACTCAATCTTCAGCTTATCATGAGCACAGTTTTAAAGACTTCATTTCCACTATCTGTAACAATGAAATCTGTGTCTGTGTATCAGATTCCTGTTGATGCTTTCAGCAGACTTAACCAGTTTTCTTCGTCCTTGAGTGGATCCAGAAGTCTCTGGATATACAGGAACGATGTGAGCAAGATCCTAAAGGTGCCCATTGAACCCTGCTTGTTCAAAAAATGAAAACATACATCTATAAAATGCTTGGGGAATTAGCTTAGTATCTTAGTCCAAATTAAGGAATCTTTAAACCTATAATTTGGACCAACAGTCCATACTACATTGCTATAAAATGCTAAGTTGAACTTTTAATAAACACTACCAGAATACTCTAGAGACCATGTTTTTGTTTTCCTCAGAAAAATAGATATGAATGTCCCAAACTGTTAGATGAATCTGAAAGATTTTTTAATTTCAACTTATATTCATCTTAAAGATAGACACATTTAAAATTAAAATGTTCATGGAAGGAAATATATTAAGGTAAAGAGATAGAATCAGTTTTAGATGTAAGAATGACATTGGCTTCCTAACTGTTTTCCCTTATCCATTGAAGGTGAAGATTAATTGGAATTTGCTTCATAGCAATTTAACCATGTATTAGAGAATGAAAACAAAGTTTGCAGTAGTATCTGGAAACTTGGTGCTTTGAGATATGGTTCTTTGCTAGTATGGAATGAATTTCAAAGAGTGTACAGCTATGAATGATGGAGATCATAAGAACGTAGATTCTCAGTTGCTAATTATATAAGTTTTGTGGGGAATTGTGGATTAATAATGTCTCCTGCATTCATGCTGTGTAAAAAATAAATACAAGGACTCTTTGAACTAGTTTTTTTTTTTAAATCCCAAATACATCTTCATGAACCAAAGAAAAGATCTTCTGATGAGTACAATTTAAATTTTTTTTCACGTATTCAAAAACTATTTATTGGGTGCCTGTTTTGGATCAGGCACTGTACTTTTTGCTGGGGATATACTAGTAGCAAGATAGCCCAGAGTCCATCCTTGTGGTGCTTACAGCTTATTCAGAGACAAAACATAAAACAGAGTGACAATTGGAATAGGTAAAAAACAAGGTTACCCACAATTATTTTACTTACTAATGACACTTTCAAATTCAGAAGATTTTTGTTTCTCTACATGAATCTCTGTTTCTGACTTTAAATCTTGCTGCATAAACATGAGACTTTCATCTGATACATCATCACGAGCTACATAAAGAGACACATTTAGTGCATTAAGCAGAGAAATGGAATCCCTATATATCAAGTTTATACATGTGTTTACAGTATTTTTTCCTTTTTATAAATATAAATAAACTCCCATCATGCTAGACCTGATATGAAAATGGTGAGAAAAATTTCAATGTGTGTAAGTCTCATTATTTCACAAATATTTGCTGGTGTCAATATATTTTATATTATCCCCTACTTGCTTTACATTATTACAGTTTAATATATACTCATAGACCAAATGACAAAAATGTATATGTAAAGGTTATTCATCATACCACATTTTTTATGACATACTCAGAGCACCTAAATATACTAGCATGAGATTAGCTGAATAACAAACTATATATTATAAGTTAGGGTAATATAAATTATTATTTATACAAAGAATTACACATAAAGCTATAAAAAAATACTTATAACCCAACTTGGAAGGATTGCTAGAAGAGAGGTTAAGTATAAACAAAAAATGGAAAGAGAAGATATCAAATATTCCATTTTTTAGAAAAGAAAAGAGTAAGAAATAAAAAAAATAAGATGTTTACCTTTAGAAAAACAAATACAAAAAAGACAAAGAGAAAACAATATATTTGGTCACCAAAAGTTGCATGCAGAATTGGTCACAATGACTACTATTAAATCTAAACATGTTGCTGGCAGTGATGACATCCTCAATATAAAAACTGTTTCTCATATTTAATGAGAAAGTAGGTAGAGCCCCAGGGATTGCTTTGCCCAGTGACATAAAGAAATGATAGAGATTCGCATAGTTTGACTCCACTATAAAAAAAAATAATATTGTTAGAGTTAACTAGGGACAGTAGCACCTTTTCTGGTGTGTCACTGCAGACCCTCTCTTACAGACATCTTCCATGGCTACAATGCCCAAGGAGGATGAAGAATGGGGTAGGTGGGAGAAAAGTCATGGACACCTGAGCCTCTCCTTCCTTTACTAGCTATTATTTGCTCTTGACTGGTCCAATGGTGGTTAGTTCTCAAACAATTCTCAAAAATCTTTTGAGTTTTCAGACAATTTTTGAGTTCTCAAACAATTTTCAAAACACAGTTCTCAAAGAACTTTTTTGGCCCACCCTTACAGCCACCCAGTACGGTGCTCTGCAAGCAACTTGATAGTCCCTTGATTCAACAAAAAAAGTGAGAAAAGTAAATGATGAGACTGTTTACCAGACTCAGATCTAAGTTCATTTTTGCCACTCTAACTGGTTACCTGGCTCAATTAAACCTCTTCATAAAGTGATGTCAACTGGTTCATGGCACAATCTATATGGGAACTGAAAACTTTCCAAGCAAAGAAAAGCTACTGGCAAGACACCAACTTTTCACTAGTAGTCAGAGTGATGTAAAAACAGTAATAGGGTACTTACTCTTGGATCACAGGGTCAAGATCTTTCCCAAAGACATTTACCCAACAGTGGGTTTTCTTACCCAACAGTGGGTCTCAAGGAGGAGACTAACAGGCTCTCCATCAGATATCTGGGACTAGATAATGACCTTTTGGCACAATGGGGTCCACATACTGATAACTCCTATGACTAATGAAAGTAACATTCTCTCCAGCCCTTCCAGTGAATCTTGACATGAGTTGGAGTGTATCCCCTCATGTGTATCCAGACCTCTTAACTTTAAAAATAAAAAAGACTATGAGTTAGGTCAAGGTCCTTGTGTCCCCACTGGGAACATGAGGATGTTTTACAAATCTCTACTTTCCCCAACATGAGGATGGGGAGGTGAGGAAGAATTTCATTCTTTGGTATTTTTGGAGCAAGATGAAGGAAAAGTGTGTGTGTGTGTGTGTGTGTGTGTGTGTGTGTGTGTGTGTGTGCGCGCGCGTGTACGCGTGTGCATGTGCGTGTGCGTGTGTGTGTGTGGTCTTTTTGGAGCAAGATGAAGGAAAAGTGTGTGTGTGTGGTCTTTTTGGAGCAAGATGAAGGAGAAGTGTGTGTGTGTGTGTGTGTGTGTGTGTGTGTGCGCGTGCGTGCGTGCATTTCTAATACCCCATCCTTATCCCCCAAGCCATGCTCAGAAATCCTACAACTGAGGCCATTTCACTGGCCCTTCGTAAAAAACTGAACCTAATGAACTATCAGTACCTAGTGCCTTCAATGACCAAAGCAACTACCTAGAGGATTAAAAGCTCATTACTGAGCTTAATGAAGCAAAAGTTCTCCACAAGACTGTTTCTCCTTTTCAGTAACCCCATTGGGCCTGTGGATGAGGCCTCAGGTATATGGAGATTCAATTGATTATTAGAGGCTTAATGCAGTCATGTCATGGATACTGGTGTTACCTAAAATTACAACAGTCAAAGAGGCTGTTGCTTAAGCTGTGGTGGTGGTTTAGTGGCTAAGACATGTCCACCTTTTGCGACACCATGGACTACAGCCCACCAGGCTGCTCTTTCCATGGCATTTCCCAGGCAAGAATACTGGAGTGGGTTGCCATTTCCTTCTCCAAGGGATCTTCCTGACCTAGGGATCAAACCGGCGTCTCTTGAGTCTCCTATGTGGCAGGCAGATTCTGTAAGGTGGTCCCTGCTTAAGCTGAGTAAAGTACAAAGCAGCTGGCATTGCAAATGTCTCTTTTAGCATCCTTGTCCATAGAGAGGGCTTCCCTGATAGCTCAGCTGGTAAAGAATCTGCCTGCAATGCAGGAGACCCCAGTTCGACTCCTGGATTGCAAAAATCCCCTGGAGGAGGGATAGGTTAACCACTTCAGTGTTCTTGGGCTTCCCTTGTGGCTCAGCTAGTAAAGAATCCGCCTGCAATGCAGGAGACCTCAGTTCGATCCCTGGGTTGGGAAAATCCCCTGGAGAAGGGAAAGGCTACCCACTTCAGTATTCTGGCCAGAAGAATTCCATGAACAATCCATGAGGTCACAAAGAGTCAGACACGACTGAGCAACTTTCACTTCATTTGTCCATAGAGAAGATCAAGATCAGTCTGCCACATGTATAATGGATTACAATACAACTTTAATGTCTTTCCACAAGGCCATGGCCTGGAAAAAGTCCCACTCCCACATGGAGAGTCCTAGCCACCCCCTATATTAACAATATCCTTCACTAGGTCTAGGCAAGAGCATTACCCAACAAAGACAGAAAGCATGTAGACTTACATGTGACAAGAAAGCTGGGCTACTAATACAGAAAAAGTACCAGGACCTGATACCCAAGTTAAATCTCTAGGGGTAAACTGAGAAGGATAAGTATGTCTCATCCCATAGGAAGCAACTGCCAAGCTTTAGTTCCGCTGAAAGTGAAGTCGCTCAGTCGTGTCTGACTTTGTGACCCCAAGGACTATAGCCTACCAGGCTCCTCAGTCCATGGAATTTTCCAGGCAAGAGTACTGGAGTGGGTTGCCATTTCCTTCTCCAGGGGATCTTCCTAACCCAGGGATTGGACCCGGATCTTCCACACTGCAGGCAGACTCTTTACCATCTGAGCCGCCAGGGAAGCCCTAAAGAAAGTGAAGTCGCTCAGTTGTGTCTGACTCTATGCAACCCCATGGACTATAGCCTGCACCAGGCTTTTCCATCCATGGGATTTTCCAGGCAAGAGTATCAGAGTGGGTCACCATTTCCTTCTCCAGGAGATCTTCCTGGACCCAGGGATTGAACCCAGGTCTTCCACATTGCAGGCAGACACTTTACCCTTAAGCCCCAGCAAATACAAAGGAGGCCCAATGATTAGTGGAACTTTTTGTCTATTGGTACTTTGACATTCACCATGTGGTCATCCTGATGGCATCTGTCTATTAAGATACCATTTTTTGTCTCTACTTTGAGTAGGACATGACAATATGATGCCCTGGAGGCCCTCCAACAGGTCTCCAGCTCTGTCCATCCCCTTAGCCCCTCTGATTCATATTTGTGTTTGGGTTATGGATCTTAGCAACCTCTCAGATTGCTGATTAGAGTCTATGGCAGAAGTACACTGCCAGAGGCATCTATGGGGCTTTTGGTGCCATAGTTTCCTGAACTCAGATAAATGGTACTCTCCCTTTAAGAGACTACTAACAGCCTGTTACAAGGCCTTCATGAATATTTAGTAAATGATCCATGGCCATGAAATAGTCTTATGAGTAGAAATATCAACCAAAAGTTATGAACAGTTTGCTTTTATTCTCTAGTTATCTTGTGTTATTCACACTTTAAGTCAATATGCAAAGCTGCTATAAAATACATGCCTAAATAGTGATTCATGAACCCAAGAAAAATATCTTCAACTGAGTTTTATTAAGTGAGACTTATTGATGATTCATTGGTTAAGAATCCACCTGCCAATGCAGGGGACATAAGTTTGATCCCTGGTCTGGGAAGATTCCACATCTCATGGAGCAACTAAGCCTGTATGCCACAGCTATAAAATTCTTAGGATCTTTTTTGACTCATCTCCTAGAGTAATGAAAATAAAAACAAGAATAAATGCGACCTAATTAAACTTAAAAGCTTTTGCACAGCAAAGAAAACCATAAATGAGGTGAAAAGACAACTCTAAGAATAGGAGAAAATGCTTGCAAACAAAGCAACTGAAAATGGATTAATCTCCAAAATATACAAATAGCTCAGGCAGTTCAATAACAAAAAGACAAACAACTCAATCAAAAATAGGCTGAAGCTCTAAATAAGACATTTACCCAAAGAAGACATACAGATGGCCAACAAACATGACTCATGAATCAACATGGCCCAACATGACTAAGTATTAGAGAAATGCAGATCAAAACCATAGTGAGGTAACACCTCACACTGGTCAGAATGGCAATCATCAAAAGATCTACAAACAATAAATGCTGAAGAAGGTGTAGAGAAAAGGGAACCCTCTTTGCACTGTTGATGGGAATGTAAATTCATACAGCCACTATGGAGAACAGTATGAGGGTTCCTTAAAAAACTAAAAATAGAACTACCATATGACCCAGAAATCCCACTTCTGGGCATATACCCTGAGAAAACCATAATTCAAAAATACACATGCACCTCAATGTTCACTGCAGCACTATTTACAATAGCGAGGACATGGAAGCAACCTAGATATTCATCGACAGATGAATGGATAAAGATATAGTATGTATATACAATGGAATATTACTCAGGCATACAAAAGAAAGAAACTGGGTCATTTGTAGTCACATGGTTGAACCTAGAATCTGTCATACAAAGTGAAGTCAGTCAAAAAGAGAAAAACAAATATCAAATATTAACAAATATATATGGAATCTTTAAAAATGGTACTGATAAACCTATATGCAGGGAAAGAAAAGACATACCATGCAGGTATAGAGAATGGGCTTGTGGACAAAGGAAGGAAGGAGAAGTCAGGACAAACTAAGAGATTGGGACTAACATGAATACACTACCCTGTATAAAACAGATAGCTGGTGGGAACCTGTGTACAACACAGGGAGCTCAGCTCGTTGCTCTGTGGTGACGTATATGGGTGGTAGGGGGGACAGAGGGTGAGAAAGATCCAGGAGGGAAGGAATCCATGTATACTTACAGCCGATTCATGTAGCTGTACAGCAGAAACTAACACAACGTAACACTGCAAAGCAATTACACTCCAACTAAAAAAAAAAAACCCTATGATAAACCATATGGGAAAGAAGGAAATGGAAACCATTCCAGAATTCTTGCCTGGGAAATCCCATGGACAGAGGAGCCAGGTGGGCTATCATCCATGGAGTTACAAAAGAGTTGGACACAACTTTGTAAACTAAACAGCAACAGCAAAATGATAAACCATAATGGAAAAGAATATTTTAAAAAAAGAGTATGTATATATATGTATAACTGAATCACTCTGGTATGTAACAGGAATTAACAATGAAAATCAAGCATACTTCAATAAGAATAAATAAGAAAGATAATCTGTGAAATAAAATAAAATGCATGCCACATACATATTCGTGAACAAAAGAAAAAAGATAATTTGATGAGTTTAATTTAAAATATTTATTAAAAATTATCTATACTTATTATACTTACTAGTGTGTCCTTCCCTTCTCTGACTTTTCTTTACATGTTGGCTTTTTGAATCTCGATTCTCATGCATACGCTTTTTATCTCGTACTTTATCATAAGCTATACAGAAAGATACATTTAGTCCACTAAGTGAATAAAACAGATATTATTGTGAAATCTCTAATTTCAAATTTACAATAATTGTACAATAACATTTTCTTTTAATAAAGTTTTAAATAAATTGCCACAATGCTAGATCCACATGAAAATCGTGAGATCAATTTTGATAGATGCAAGTTGAAACTGTCTGTTTCATAAACATTCCTAGGAATCAAATATTTTTTTATTAGTCTCTAGTTTTCATTTTTTATTTACAGTTTAGGTAAATACATATTTATAGACCAAACAGCGAAAATGTGTATATACAAGTTTTCCATTACAATATTATGTGTAATTGCAAAATAATTAAAATCAGCAAATATATAAACATAGAAGATTGGCTGACCTTTGGTTGATTGGTTGAATCAAACTAAAGTATATACTATAAACTATGGTAAAGTATAAATTACATTACTTGGTAATATAAACAAGTGTACCTATTGCTGTAAAGGAAATGCAAAAATACTTCTACAAAACGATTTGGAGGGATTTCAAGGAGGTAGTATTAAGTGAAAAAAAAAAACTGAAATGAGTATGTTGCATGTTACCTTTTGTGAAAGAAAGGGACATAAGAAAGAAATACAAAAACAGGGAAAAAAGAGTTACTTTTTAAATCAAACATGGAGAAGACAAACCAAAGAACACTTTAGTTAGATACCTACAAAAGGAGGGTGAGGACTAAAGAATGCAGGGAAGGTATAAGAAAGGAATGACGCTTTACATGTATCATTTTGCCCATTTATTACCTTTGGGAAAAGGTTTATGTTTTACATATTCAAAAAACAAAACTAAATTAAAAAATAAAAAGGAAGACTAACATTGAAAGCAAACTTGAAACTACTGAAGGAAGAAATAAGCACAAATCCAAGTAATTCATCAACTACTGAACAACCATCAGCTGCTGAACCACCACTGACAGGAGAATGTTGGAATCCACCAAGAAAAAGATACTCCATGTCCCAGGACAGAAGAGATGTCGCAGCAAGGCAGCAAGAGGGAGACAATCACATTAAAAACAAACCTCACACCAGCCAGAGATGCTTGGAGGGCACAAACAAAACCCTGTGTGCCAGGACCCAGGGAAAGGAGCAGTGACCCCTATAAGAGTCTAAACCAGACTTGCCTGTGAGTGTTTGAGGGTCTCCTGTAGAGGCATGAGTCAGCAGTGGACTGACATAGGAACAGGAGCACTGGCAGCAACAGTCCTGGGAGATGTGGCATGTTGGCATTAAGTCCTCTTGGAGGAGATCGCCATGGGTCCTACTAAAGAGCCTACAGTCTTGACACAGAGACTGCAGACTCTAGGACTGGGCCACCTCAGGCCAAACTACAGGGAGGGAGCACAGCCCCATCCATCAGCATAAAATCAGATAAAAGATTTACTGAGCACGGTACAGCTGACCAGAGTAAGACCCAGGTTTCCCCACAGCTGGTCCTTTAAGAAGCTTCCACAAGCCTCTTATCCTCTTCCATCAGATGGTGGACAGAATGAAAACCACAATGACAGAAAACTAACCAAAATGATCACATGGATCACAGCCTAATGTAACTCAATAAAACTATGGGCCATGCTGTGCAGCACCAGCCAAGAAAGATGGGTTATGGTGGAGAGTTCTGACAAAATGTGGTTCACTGCAGAAGGAAATGGCAAATGACTTCAGCATTCTTGCTTTGAGAACCCCATGCTCAGCTCAGCTCAGCTCAGCTCAGCCGCTCAGTCATGTCCGACTCTTTTCGACCCCATGAATTGCAACATGTCAGACCTCCCTGTCCATCACCAACTCCTGGAGTCCACCCAAACTCACGTCCATCAAGTCGGTGATGCCATCCAGCCATCTCATCCTCTGTCGTCCCCTTCTCCTCCTGCCCCCAATCCTTCCCAGCAGCAGGGTCTTTTCCAATGAGTCACCTCTTTGCATGAGGTGGCCAAAGTATTGGAGTTTCAACTTCAACATCAGTCCTTCCAATGAACACCCAGGACTGATCTTTAGGATGGACTGATTGGATCTTCTTGCAGTACAAGGGACTCTCCAGAGTCTTCTCCAACACCACAGTTCAAAAGCTGTTGCCTTGATTCCCATACAATGGGGTATCAAAGGAATAAATTAACTCTCCACCGAGGTACTCTTGTTACACTATGGGCCATGAGGACCTAACACGCAGCCCCACTACAGTGCATTTTGTGGTGGCCGCTATGAATAAAGCTAGTGCTATTTTCTATACTTCTATCAATGAATCTTGAGATGGATCAGAAACTAGCATATACACTTATCCTGATTCTCGGCTTTCAAAAATAAACAAAATAGGGCTATACCAAAACACCTATTTCCCGGTGAAGATATGAGAGCCTATTCCAGGACAAAGTTCAAAAGGCAGTTGGAGGAAAATTACGTTTCTTGGGCTTTTTGGTACACTAATATCTGTAATCCTCACAAGCCCTGGCACTAGAATGAGGGGGAAACAGATAATGCTGTCTGTTTTGGGGCCACCACCACAAACAGAAACCTTTTCCAGGCCAGACTATGGTATACTGCATTATTATTGCTTTTAATATTTTATTTCACATTAAAATATTACATTTTTAATGTATTATTGGTAGAGATATATTACTTAGATGACCTATCGTATTCACTCCCAAGCTGTGACAGGATTTGATAATGTTGGGATATTTTAATGGGGCAGCTGGAAGATCTTGAGCCACCCAACTACCAGAACCTAGAACCGTTATCTATTAAATACAACAAAACAATACTGACATGCTGGGTGTAAAAAATAAATACCTGCCCTTGTTGCTGAGCTTAAAGAAGTCAACAAATTCCACAGACTATTTCTGCATTCAATAGCCTACAGACTAACACGATTAAGGCTACACAAAGTGTAAGTACCAACCTCACACCGGTATTGTGACTGTTACAGAAGCTATTGCCCAAGGTAAAGGAACTCAGTATACAGCAACCAACAACTTGAATATTTTTCAGCATCTCTTGTCATGCCAATGCCAATGAATTAATTAATTGAAATATGCCACTGATATCCTTCCACAGGGATCTCTCAACTCCCTATCTGCCTATCTTCAATGGGTAGAGCATGACTGAGATAAAGTCCCATTCACAGAGGGAATGACAGCCTTCCTATATTGATGACATCTTTCTGGTGGGCCCAGACAAGCACTATCTCACAAGGATTGAACATCCTGCTGATCTATATGGGACAACATAGCTGGACCATTAATACAGACAAGGACCTAGTATCCAAGTGAAATTCCAGTGTGTGACCTGTAGCAGATAAAAACCTTACTCCAGAGGAGATGTCTGCAAATCTTTGGGCCCGCCCTTCCTCAGATTATTTATTTCAAATGTATTGATGGGACTTTTGATGGGATTCTTTGACTACTGATACATTAGCGTGCTGCCCACAGGGATGTGATGGCACATTTCTAAGGAGTTACCATAAAGGCTACCCCCTGTGAGTGGAGATCCAGCCAAAAAGGATGCTCTGGAAGACTACCAACAGGCCATTCAAGCTCCTTCCCTGGACTCCTCTGAGTCCTCATTTGTTTTCTGAGTTACTGACCTCTTTGTAGCTTACTGACATTGTAGCCTATAGCAAAAAGACACTGACAGAGGTCAGAGGCAGCCATTGGTCTTTAGGATTAGAAATTTCCCAGGTTGGCTGAAAGGTACATAGCCTCAATGAGATAATTACTGATCTATTATTGTCCTTAATGGATACTGAGCATAAAATAGTCTTAAGATCAGAAATTACAACTAAACTGTATCAAGAACTTGATTTTTGTTTTTAAGCTACCTTAAGGCATTCATACTTTAAATCAAAATGTAAAATTTTATCCATACAAAACATATGCTGAGACATATCCTCAGGAAACAAAAAAGATCTGATGAGTTTAATTTAAAATGATATGAAGTTATTTATGATTATGATGCTTACTAGAGAGTCTTTCCTTTTTGAGAGTTGTTTGCTTCTTTACTTGCATTTGGGTTTTTGACATCGAATCCTGATGGTTAAGCATAACCTTTTCATATGATGTTTCATCATAACCTACATAAAGAAATGCATTTAGTCCACTGAATAGAAAAAACAGATCTACTGTGAAATATCTGAACTTCAAATTTATACAAGTGTACAACAGAATTTTCTTTCATTTTGATAAAAAATAAATTATCAAATGCTAGACATGACATAAACATTGTGAGAAAAGTTTTAGTGAGTGTTTTGAATATATTTCTATCAGTCTCTAGTTTTCTTGGGTTATTTATACTTTAGGTCACTATCAATCATAGGCCAAACAATGGAAACACATAGGCACAAGATTACTCATCATAGCATCATTTGTAATTGCATAATATTCAAAATACCTGAATATTTATACATCATTGCTTGAATAATCTAAGATATGTACCATAAACTAATATATGTTATAAATAATGGTGCATAATGTGATACAAACAGCTGTACATACAGCTGTAAAATGAATGAAAAAGTTATCCAGACATGAAAGAATTTCCAAGAAAGAATGTTAAGTAAAAAATAAAAGTAAAAAAGTATATATTTAATATATTACCTTTGAGATAAGAAAGAAGGGGAAGTTAAGGGGAAAATTAAGAAAAATAGACACATTTACAGAATTACAGAAATAATAAACCAGAGAACAATACAATACATGTTTACTTACAACAGAAGGGGTAAACTGGGGCATACAGGGGAAGGGATTCAGGAAAACATGATCTCTTGCAATCTCTTTTAGAGATAGGTTAATATTTTATGTATTCCAAACTTGAAAGCAACTTAAGACACAAACCAACTGAATTAAAAAAAAAAAAGCACTAACCCAACTAATCCATGAACACAGTATCGCATCCTCAATCTTGGATAAGAGAAATAAAATCATAAAATATTTTAAATGGTTTGTTTTCTAATGGTGTAAGCTAATCCATTCTAAAACAATTTAGAGTCTTACAGGATTGAGCAAATGAGTAAATAGGTCAATGTTGTACAAAGTCAGGATTTACACTATGAAAGAAAGGATATGCACATAGGAAGTGGAAGAAGGGAATGTTAAAGAAAGGAAATATAGAATCAATATAAGAGAAATCTAAAGATCTCTGTAGTCCATTATTTAACTTGAAATTATCAGTGAGAACCCATTAAGGTCATTCATTCTTAAAAATGTGTGGGGATATGTGTGCATGTGTTTCCTATTACTGTCCAATGAAATGCCCTAGAAACAGTGACAAAACCAGTAGCAAAAAAATGAAAAACTATTTTTCATTAAAAAATATTGAGGATTCTCAGAGAAGTGGCTGATTTCACATGGGGGCAGGATATGTACAAAATAAACTTGGAATATTTCATCATACCAAATATCAAGGAAGCCATCAAAGATGACTAGGGTCATGTCAAAAGGACTCAAGTACAAACAGAAGAAGGTCCCACTGGGCAAAGATGATACAATTTGATCTTCCCAAAAAGGTAATAACTAAAACTGACTGAAATCCATGTTTAAATGCATAAATCTGTGATGATATTTTTAAAGTGATAACTGGCCACCTTCAGAAAATTCACTCTAATGAAAATCAACATAGAAAGAAAAAAGCCAAGCATTAATCTTGTTTAAACTATATAATGAGTACCACTGAGAACCAATTAATAGATAATAAGAAGTATCTCCTTATACAAGTCCAAAACTTAAAATATCATAAAATCAGATTATCATCATTTTGCTATCCTCAATAAACTAGCAGGTATAGGTATTAAGTTTCAGTGGCTGCTAATGTCATCACAAGAAAGATAACCAGATTCCTTAAGCCTCTCTACAAAAGGAATAGTACCACCTACAACCCAACAAAGAAATCAAATATAAATCTGATCAACCCTCTGGATCCAACTGCTAGACGGCAGAGGAACACATGCAAAAATTACATCATAATTATATAGCCCTATAGGGCAAATGCCCAGAGTTACGCAGCTCATAAATTGTAAGGATAATAGAGATAGAGGACAAATTAATAAAAAACTTAGAAGATATATAAAATTTAAAATACAAGTTATACATTATAGTGTGTACAAAGACACACTTAGGCCATAAAAGTGTCAACACATGCAAAGAAGTAATTTAATATAAAAATTAGAAGAGTGATAACTGATGTGGAGATGTGAGGACTACAATAAGACAGGATATGAAGGGTACTCTAGAATGACTGGTAAACTTGTATTTCTTGATCTGGGTAACAGTTCAAGAGTACCACCCTTAAACACTTCATTAAGTTTCACTTTATTTTGTATGGTTTTCTGAATCTGCTTTAAGTTTTAAAAAGCTAACTTTTCATTTTATGGGGGTGGTCTGATTCTTTTATTATTATTATTGATGTTATACTTGATAATTTAAAAAGTAGTCATACAAAGTAATTTAATTAGAAATTTAAAAGAAGGGAGTGTCAAGGGCACAGTCCCTCTTTTCACCAGTTAGAATTCACTATTTGCGTCTACTCCATTTCTTAGTAGTCATGTATAGATGTGAAGGATGGACCATAAAGAAGGCTAAGCACAGAAGAATTGATGCCTTTGAACTATGGTGCTGGAGAAGATTCTTGAGAGTCTCTTGGATTGTAAGGAGATCAGACCAGTCAATCCTAAAGGAAATCAACCCTGAACATTCATTGGAAGGACTGATGTTAAAGCTCCAAAACTTTGGCCACCTGATGCAAAGAGTTGAATAATTGGAAAAGACCCTAATGCTGGGAAAGATTGAGGGCAGAAGGAGAAGGGGACAGCAGAGGATGAGATGGTTGGATGGCATCACTGCCTCAATAGATGTGAATTTGAGCAAACTCCAGGAGATAATGAAGGACAGGGAAGCCTGGCGTGCTGTGGTCCATAAAGTCACAAACATGACTGAATGACTGAACAACAACTCCGATTTTAGGAGAACGACTGCTCTGGGATTTGAAGAAGCATTAAAAGCCTGTCAATAACCAAGTGCTATTGTTATTAGTGTTGTATTTATATAAAAAGCTAAATTTTTTTAAATGGAAGGAATTGTATTGGATTCCATCAGAAACTTGTGAAAATGTGTCTGGGACCACTTTAAAAATTATATTGTATCTCTCAATTATCAAAATGATTACTTGAAGCACATAATATTATTCCCCGCATCTATACTTGAGAAAACTGAAGGGCAGAGAAAGTAATGTTTGACCAGTCATATGATTAATAATTGACTGAGCTTAAATTCATACCCAAGAAGTTTAGCTCCAGAGCCTGAGCTCCAAACTACTACTTTTACTTCCTCCAATGAATAAAGGAAATACAAAAAGAATACAACCATAAAAAACAGAGGATATTTTAAAATTATAAGGATATATTTAATAATATATATCTTTGTATCATAAAAGATAATAAAGCCTAGATGAAATAAATAAAAAATAAACTGAATGAAATGCAAGAAAGAAACTTGAATAGACTAATACCTTCAGGGGAAAATACTGAAAATTTACTGCTAAAACTGTTGTAAGGCTAAAGACTTTTTGGTGAAATTTCTATGAAATCATCAAGGATAACAGAATATCTAGGCTATATAAACTATAAAAAATTTAGAAAAAGATATTTTCTCCACTTCATCTTACAGTGCTAATAGTACCCTGATGCCCAAACTATAGAACCAAAAAAAAAAAATGGCCATATCATTTACAGTTGTATCATTACAAGTTGTATAAAAAAGAGATAGGAAAGATTACGTTGAAGTAACAAACATTTGTGAAATCCCAGTGGCTTAAACACAAACATCTATTTCCTGCTTCTACTCCATTAAAATTTACCTAGAGGTTCTGGCTTAACATGATCATTTTGGAACTAGTGTTGATATAAATCCTAGAACCTGCAACATTCTTAGCTTTAGTAGCAAAGGAAAAGAGAGAATGAAGGGAAGCATAAACCGACTCCTAAAGCTTCCACACATGACAGATTCATGCTTCACTGAGCTTAGAAAATCACACAAAGCCAAGTTAGGAAGTCAGGAGGGTGACATCAGGAAGATGGCAGAATAGGAAATCCTAACAATACAAGGACCAATTACCTTTGTGTTGTTGGGTAAATTTGTGAAACCCTCTAGCAATAATCCTTTCTCCCATCACCACTAATTAGGAGGAGAATGTCAAGTTCCAACTTGCCTATGGGAAGGGGAGAAATGGACTGAACCATGTATTCAAAGTTGGGGGGCTATCTATGGGACTGATTTCTATCTGGCTTGAATCTCAACACTGGCAGGAAAGGGCCCAAGGTTGGGAGCTGCTAAGACTAAAGGTGATAACATGAGCTGGTCCACATTTAGTGGTCATAGCCACTCGCCCAGCTCAGTGAAAAACAAGCAGGTAAGCCTCCCACCCCAAATTCCCAGATTCTTTCTGGGGAGGAAAAGAAGTGTAACATTCATCCACATTTCAGCTTCTCAGGGGAACGCCCAAGGCATTAGTTTCTATATTGTCTGTCTTGATGTACGGATGAGACTCAGTATATTCTAGTTGTTTAGGGACTACTGAGAACAAATATGACACTTTAGACCACTATGCACTCAACGTCAAAGCTTCTCTCCAGAGCTCAGGACAACACAATTGGGAAAACAGCTACCAGATTCTCTCTGGTGAAGGAAGGAGAAGACTCAAATATATGTCTAGTGTTCAGACATTTCAAAGAACTATGACAAGGGACTGGTATCTGTTTTGTATCTCTCAGAATACTGACAGGCCTCCACATACATTACATTCCTGGGGACTTCTGAAGACAAAACCAACAAACAAGAGTTGGGTGGTGTGCTGTTCAGATGTCAATACCAAGTGTCAAGGAACAAGAATAAAGAAACATGGTCCAATAAAAGGCTCCAGAAGCATGTCTTTAAAAATAAATAACCTGACAAATTTCAAAATGCCCATTATAAAAACTCTCAGCTACCTGAATAAAATGTTGTAAGAACAAAATGAACATTTCAACAAAGAGAGGAACTACTTTAAACACACAGACAAATTTTGGAGCTTAATAAAATAATTGAAATTTAAAAATTTAATAGAGGGGTTCAATAGGTAATTTGTTAAAAGAGAAGAAAGAATCAGCAAACTTGAAGACAGGAAGCAAAAGGATAAAAATAAATGTAAAGAACACAAAGGAGTAATGGGACATCATAAAATTGACTGTGTGTGTGTGTGTTTGTGTGTGTGTGTCTGTGTGTGTGTGTGTGTGTGTGTGATAGAGTCCCAGAAGGAAAAGAGAGAAAGGAACAGAAAGTTTATTTAAACATAATCGCTTAAAATTCACTGAATCTGGAAAATAAAACTGATACCCAAATTGAAGAAGTCTAAGTGCTTCCCAAAAGGAAACCTAAAGAAGTTCACACCAAAACACATTATCATCGAAGTAAAAAAGTCTAATAGAATTTTGAAATCACTAAGAGAACAATGATTTCTCACAAACAAGGAACCCCTACAGTACTACCAACAGATTACTCATCAGGAACTTAGCAGGCCAGAAAGTTGTGGGAAGATACCAAGCACACAAAGAAAAAAATCCTGTCAACTAATAATATTATATCCAGCAAAACAATTCTTCAAAAACAAAGCAAAAATAATTTCCCAAATAGAAACTCAAGAGCTTATCAGCACTAGACCTGCCCTACAAGGAATACCAAAGGGAGTCATTCAAATTGAAATTAATAGAAGCTAACAGGAACACAAAAGTATACAAACATAAACTATAAAATATATTAATAAATACAAAATATAAAAAGATACAATTTGTAACAATAAGAACATTAAAAGGGGGGAATAAAATTGTGTGAAGTTGAAATTATCAGTATAAAACAGACTATTATAACTGTAGAAAGCCTTATGTAAGCCTTATATTATAGCAACCACAAACAAAATGCCTATAAAAGATATATCAGAGAAAATAAAATGAAAATTTTAAAAAGTCAATAAAGCAAATAGGAAACAATGAGAGGAAAACAAAGACAAAAAGCTAAAAAGAGATTTAAAAAAAACTAACAAAATGATTATAGTAAATCTTTTCCTATCAATAAGGACTTTAAATATAAATACACTTTCCAATCAAAAGATACCTATTTCTCCTTCACACACACTCCAGTTTTTGAATACCTGACTAAGTTTGTTTTTTTTGTTTTTTTTTTAAGATCTATCTATAGGCTATCTATAGGAAATTAACTTCATGGTTAAAGCTACATGCAGGCTGCTTTCCTTCACATTCTTTCCCTCACATTTCTTCACATGAAAGTGAAGGAATTAAAACAGTATTCCACATAAATGCTAACCAAATGAGAGGAAGAGTGATAGAACTCATATCAGACAAAACAGACTTTAAGACAAAAGCTGCCAAACGATACAAAGAAGGACATCATATAATAGTAAAAAGGGCCAATTCACCAAGAAGATATGATAATTACAAATATACATGCACCCAATATCAGAACCTCCAAATATAATGAACCAAACATTGACAGAACTGACAGGAAAAAGACAGTAACATGATAACAACAGTGGCTTTCAATACCCATTTTCAATAATGGATAGAATATCCAAACAAAATATCAATGAGGAGTGATATTGAAATGGCAAAATAGGACATCTCTACTCTTTTCCCCAAAGGACACTAATTTTTACAATTATACTCAGAGGAAAGTGCCTGTGAAATTCTGGGAACATAGCAGAGAATTCCCAGCACAGTGTTGGAGCAATGATAACAACAACAAAAATCCAAGATTTGATGCAATAAAGAGGGTAAAAAGACTAGCTTCTCTTTACCCATATCACCCCAAGGAAGCACAGCTCAGACCCAAGAGAGGCTTTCTTGGTCTATCATTTTTCTCATAGGAGAAAGTGAGAGCATGCTAGTGACTGACTGGCTTTACTAGCTATTCAGGATGAATCAAAGAGCCCAACTTCTTTATTACTCTATTCAGAAAGGTGAGGTGCCCTAAAAATTACAAAGTACAGAGTGGGGTTGGAGAACAGTATCTAGGACTCTTGGAGGTATCAAATAAATGTTACGGGAAGAAGCACATAAAATTTTAGCATGCAGCAGCACTCTAGAGAAAGCAAACAAACAGGAGTCTGTCAGCACCCAGCATGACTTTGCAGGATTGAGAGAAGGCACATCTTTAAGAATTCCCCCTCCCTAAAAATGTGACAAGAAGTGTGGAGTAGGCACATCCCTAGAACAGGTCTGAGAAAGTCCCAGAATACCCAGCAGATTGGACAGATGAAGGTATTTCTGTCATCAAGCCAATAAGTAAAAACTGACAGATGTACCTTCAGTTCAACACAAAGCCAGGAAAGCAAGATATCAAGGAACATGAGAAATCAAGGAGACACTACATCACCAAAGAAATAAATAATTCTCTAGTAACCAAGCCCAAAGAAATTAATTTCTGCACTGAGCCTGAAAAATAATTTTTAAAAAGCATTTAAGGAATCCCTGAGAAAACACAGACAATCCAATAAAATCAGGAAATAATACATGAACCAAGAAGTTTAACAGAGATAAAAAACATAGTAGAGAATCAAACAAATTATGGAGCTGAAGAATATAATTAACAAAATGAAAAATGCAAGAAAGAACATCACTGTCAGAACGCATCAGGTTAAAGAAAATAAAATCTGTGAAGTAGATGTTGGATGAATTGAAATTATAAAGTAAAACAACAACAAAGAATATGAAAGAGTGAAGAAAGCCTACCTGAACTGTGGGTTTACAATTAAAAGAAACAACTTCTGCATTACTGGAATTTCAGAAGAAGAGTGGGAGAAAGGGTATAAAGCTTATTTAAAAGTAATAGCTGAGAACTTCCATCTGAAGAGAGATTTGAACATCTAGGTTCATGAGCTAATAAGTTACCCCAAAATTTCAACCCAAAATGAACATTTCCAAGACACATTATAAAAAATGTCTAAAATCAAAGACATAGAGAAAATTTTAAAACCAGCAATAGAAAAAAATTCCTCATGTATACGGGAGATGTAAGTCTATCTGTGGATTCCTCAGCAAAAGCCAGAAGACAGTGGGATAGTATGTTCAAAAGGCTAAAAGGGAAAAAAATCTTTCAATCAAGAATATTTTAATTGGTAAAAGTACCCTTCAAAATCACAGGAGACTTTGCAGCCAACTAAGCCAACTGCACTCTTCTCCACGGGGACTCAGTGTGCAATGACTGCAAACAGCAGCCTCCTCAGTAGTTTATGCAGCCTGTTGCCTTGCAGAGGTTGCCCTAAGGGACCCTAGAGTCAGTCCTTGCCAGAGAACATTCACGAATGGCAGGCTGGTCCCAGTCCAGGCTCCAGAGAGGTATGTGCAGTGACTGTGGAAAGCCCCAGGGCACAGTGGCCAGGGTCTGCATTGGGCAGCTCATAAAGTTCATCCACAGCAAGCTACAGAACAGGAAGCATGCAACTGAGGCCCTCTACAGGGCTTCCCTTGTGGCTCAGCTGGTAAAGAATCCACCAGCAATGTGGGAGACCTGGGTTTGATCCCTGGGTGGCGAAGATCCCCTGGAGAAGGAAAAGGCTACCCACTCCAGTGTTCTTGCCTGGAGAATTCCATGTACTCTATAGTTCATGGGGTCGCAAAGAGTCAGACACAACTGAGCAACTTTCATTTTCTCACAGGGCCAAGTTTCCTGGCCACTAGAAGGTTCTCATCTCTAAAAAGTGGGGATTTACTAGTTTAATTCAGGTGAATTTGAAAACATGGTGGCAGAAAAGTAGCTCATCCCAGATGGTTGTGGGGGTCAAATACATCCCTAATCATGGCCCTCTGGATAAATGGTGGGCCTCACATTCACGAAAGTTTTGTCCCCTCCTTACTGATGCCCATCAATAAATCCTACTTTCCTGTTAAAAAACAAAATAATAATGGAGAGACAGACTGTCACAAACAAAAGCTGAGAAAGTCATTCATCACTAGACTAATATTATATTAGAAATGCTAAAATTACTCAAAGTGAAATGAAAGAATGCTAATTATTAACATATGAGCATATGAAAATGTAACACACACTGGTAAAGGTAGATATGTAGGCAAACTCAGAAAAATCTAATACTGTAATATAGTGGTGTGTTGATGACTCAGCTCTGAGTAGGAAAGCTAAAGGACAAAACTGTCAAAAGTAAGTTGCTACAATAATTTGATGATGGATTCACAATATAAAAAGAGGTAAACTGTTACATCAAAATATTGGGTGGTTGTAGAGGGTAGCATTTTTATATATAATCAAAGCTAAGACATAATCAGCTTAAATAGACTGTTACATCTATAAGATGTTTCATGTAAGACTTGTGAAATGATAAGCAAAATCCTACAGTTGATACTTGAAAAATTAAGAAATGGGATGTAAAGGGTACCACTATGGACAATCATTAACTCACAAAGGAAGACAGAAAGAGAGGAAGAAAACAGGAAATATAAAATGGTCAGAAAATAATAAGAAAGCATTACCCAGTCCTTACCTCTCAATAAATATTTTAAATGTAAATGGAATATATTCACCAATAAAAAATTTAAAGTGGCTGAATAAATAAAAATAAGATCCAAATACATGTTGTCTCTATAAGACTCACTTCATCTTAAGGACACATGCCTGGAAAATCCCATGGATGGAGGAGCCTGGTAGGCTGCAGTCCATGGATTGCAAAGAGTCAGACACGACTGAGAGACTTCACTTTCACTTTTCACTTTCATGCAATGGAGAACGAAATGGCAACTCACTCCAGTGTTCTTGCCTGGAGAATCCCAGGGGCAGCAGAGCCTGGTGGGCTGCCGTTTGGAGTCGCATAGAGTCGGACACAACTGATGCGACTTAGCAGCAGCAGCAGACTCAGGCTGAAAACATGAAGAAGACATTCTATTCACATGGAAACCAAAAGTGAGCAGAGGAGCTATACTCCTATCAGAAAAAAAGACTCTTAAATCAAAAACTGTAATAAGAGACAAAGAAGGTAATTATATGACGTTAAGGGGTTAATTCATCAAGAAAACATAACAACCATAAATACAAATGCTCCCAACATCAAAGCACTGAAACCTGTTAACACATTATTAACTGGGGGATTTTTGCAGAAACTAACCAGAAAGTAAATTCCTGTGGCCAGCAATTTGTTGTCTATGAGAAAATATTGAAACATCTACAGTCAATGTTCAGGTAACAAAAGATGCATTAATATGTCTCTGGTCAATAAGTCGCTAAGCAATAATAACAGAACTGAAGGAAAAAAAGAGAAAATACTCCTACAGAAGTAGAGGACTTCAACATACCACTTTCAACAATGGATAGACCATCTGGATAGAAAATGGGTAAGGAAACATTGAACTATGCATTAAACCAAGGAGCTCTAACAGACATACATAGAACATTCTAACAATAGCAGCAGAATACACATGCTTTTCAAGAACACACAGAACATTCTCTAGAGTAGATCATATAGTAGGTATAGCAAATTTAAGAACATAGAAATCATACCAAGTATGTTTTTCAAACCCAGTGGTTTCAGAAAAGAATCCATAACAGAAGAAAAACTAAAATTCACAGGAAAGTGAAAATTAAACAATATACTCCCAAGTAATCAGTGAGTAAAAGGACAAATGTAAATAAAATAAAAAATTATATTGAAGCAAACGAAAATAACAACATACCAAAACTTATGGTATGAATCAAAAGCAGTTCTAAGAAGACAGTTTACAGCAATAAATGTCTTTATTAAGAAAAAGATCTCAAATAAACCACCTGACTTAACAAAAAAAAAAAACTAGAAAAAGAAGAAAAAAATCCAAGCCCCAAATTATCAGAAGAAAGGCAATAATGATCAGAGCAGAAGTAGACTGGGAGAACAAAATAAAAAAAGAAAAACCGCTCTTTACTGATTTTTGAAGTTAAACAAAATTGACAAACCTTTAAACTAAGAAATAATAAAAAGATTCAAATAAAATAAAAAATTAACAAGGAAAAATTACAATGGATACCACAGGGAAAAAAGCGTAAGAGACTACAATAAAAAATGTACACCCACATTGAATAACCAAGAAGAAATTAATAAATTCCAAGAAAGATACATTCGACCAATACTTAGTCATGGAAAAACAGAAAATATGAATAAATCAATAATACTAAAGAAATTAAATTAGTAATAATAACCTCCCATCAAAGAAAAACCTAGAGTCTGATGGTTTACTAGTTAATTCCACAAAACATTTAGAAAAGAACACCAATCTTTCACAAAGTTTTCAAAAACTGAAGAGGAGAAAACAATCTCTAATTGAATCTATGAGGTTAGCATTACCCTGATAGCAAAGCAAGATACAAACATGACAAGAAAACTACAGGCCAATATCTCTAATTAACATAGATATAAGAATACTCAAGAAATTCTAGCAAACTGAACTCAACAACACATTAAAAGGATAATCCATGGTCAACTGGGATTTATCTGTGGAATGCAAGAATATTTCAACATACACAAATCAATAACTGTGATATGACATATTAATAGAATAAAAGATTAAAATCATATGATTGAAAAGATGTAGAACAGGCTTTTGACAAAATTCAACATCCTTTATGATAAAAGCTCTCAAGACATTGAGCACAGAAGGAACTTATCTCAGGATAATAAAGACTATATGACAAGCCTATATAATATTATAGAAACCAAACTTATAGAAACCAATAATAAAACTGTGATTAGCATGGGCTTGCAAGTGGGAGAAATGGGGAGATAATGGTCAAAAGGTAAACATTTCCAGCTAGAAGATTAATAAGTTCTAAGGAGCTAATGTACAGCCTGATGAGCATATTTAATTAAAATTATTAAAAGACTAGATCTTAAATATTCTTACCACAAAAAATGATGAATGTGTTTAACTAATCCTATTGTGGTAATTATTTTGTAGTATTGTGTATATAATTACGTGTTACATTCCTTAAACTTACAAAATATTATATGTCAAGTATACTTTAATAAAGCTGGGGGACCTGAAGGGATGAAAAAAAAGGAAACAAAACTTGTATGTCAATCATACCTGAAAAACAAATAAAGAATATGTTTCAAGAAAATAAATAATACAGGTACTTTCCTATTGGTGCGGTGGTTAGAATTCACCTGCCAACGTACGGGGCATGGGTTCAATCCCTGGTCTGGGAACTAAGATCCCACATGCTGCAGGGCAACTGAGCCTGCACACTGCAACTACCAAAGTCCATGTACTTAAGCCTGTGCACCACAACCACTCAGTCCATGCACGCAACTACTGAAGCCTGCACACCGTAGAGACCACGCTCTGCAACAAGAGAAGCCACTGTAATAAGAAGCCCGTGCACAATTAGAGAGTAGCCCTCACTCACCACAACTGGACAAAGCCCATAAAGACCTAATGTAGCTAAAAAAATTTTAATTAATTTTTTAATAAAATAAAAGGTATTGGTGAAATAAGAACATACAAATAAATGTAAAGACATTTTGTTTTCATGAATCAGAAGACTTAACATTGCTAAAATGTCCAAAGAGATTTGTAGATTAAATGCAATTCCTATCAAAATTCCAATGGTATTTTTTAAACAGAAAAATGATCCTAAAATTCATGTGCAACACTAAGTATCCTGAATATCCAGAACAATCTTGATCACATATGCTGATTTCAAAACATGTTACAAAGCTATGTTAATTAAAATAGTTGATACTGGCATAACAGCAGGCACACAGGCCAAAAAAAGAAAATAAGTAAAAAATAAACTCATACATATATAGTCAACTGATCAGTGACAAAGGTGCCAATAATACACTACGTGAAAGGATAGTCTCTTTAAGAAATAATGTTGGAAAAATTGGATATCCACAGGAAAAAGGATGAAATTAGACCCAAATCTTACCGAAATCAGAAAAAGTAAACTCAAACTGGATCAAAAACTTAAAGGTAAAACCCAAAACTATAAAAATCCTATAAGGAAACACAGGAGAAAGGCTGTATGATATTGGTCTTGGCAATTATTTCTTAGATATGATATCAAAAGTACAGACAACAAAAGCAAAAATCAGCAAGTGGAACTGCACCAAACTAAAAAGCTCTGCATAGCAAAGTCAACTGAGTAAAAAGTCAATCTTTGGTATGGGAAAAATATTTGCAAACCACGTATGTAATAAGGGTTTAATTTCAAAGTATTTATAAGAAACTCCTAATACCAAACAACAGTAAAACAAACTAATTAAAAAATAGGCAAAAAAAAAAGGCAAAATACCTGACTAGATGTTTCTCCAGAGAAGAGATAACAATGGCCCAGAGGTTTTTAAGAATGTGCTCAATATCACTAATCATCAGAGCAATACAAATAAACCACAATGAGACATCATCTCACACTTACTTGGATGGCTACTTTCAAAAAGACAAAAGATAAGTTGTAGTGAGGATATACACTGTTGGTAGGATTGTACAAGGGTAGGGCCACTATGGAAAACAGTACAGTGGTATCTCAGAAATTAATAACTGCTATCAGTTCAGTTCAGTCACTCAGTCATGTCCGACTCTCTGAGACCCCATGAAGCGCAGCACGCCAGGCCTCCCTGTCTATCATCAACTCCCGGAGTCCACCCAAACCCATGTCCATCGAGCCGGTGATGCCATCCAGCCATTTCAGCCTCTATCATCCCCTTCGCCGAATCAGAGTCTTCTCCAATGAGTCAAACTCTCAATTCTTTGGCACTCAGCTTTCTTCACCATCCAACTCTCACATCCATACATGACTACTGGAAAAATCATAGCCTTGACGATACGGACCTTTGCTGGCAAAGTAATGTCTCTGCTTTTCAATATGCTATTCTGGTTGGCCGTAACTTTCCTTCCAAGGATTAAGCGTCTTTTGATTTCATGGCTGCAATCCCCATCTACAGTGATTATGGAGCCCCCCAAAATCAAGTCAGCCACTGTTTCCCCATCTATTTCCCATGAAGTGATGGGACAAGATGCCATGATCTTAAGTTTTCTTAATGTTGAGCCTTAAGCCAACTTTTTCACTCTCCTCTTTTACTTTTATCAAGAGGCTCTTTAGTTCCTCTTCACTTTCTGCCATAAGGGTGGTGTCATCTGCATATCTGAGGTTATCGATATTTCTCCCGACAATCCAACAATCCTACAACTGTGTTTAATATCCAAAGGAACTGAAATCAGGATTGACAAGATATCTGCAGCACTATTCACAATAGCCAAGATGGGGAAGCAGCCTAAATATCCATCAGTGTGAACAGATAAAGAAAATGTGGTACATATATACAATGGAATATTCTTCAGTCTTTCAAAAGAAGGAAATCTTGTTATAAGTGACAACATAGGCTTATTTCACATAATGTTCATGAGGTTCACCTATCACAGAAGAACAAGTATTTCAGGATTACATTTATATGAGGTATTAAAGTAGTCAAATTTCTAACAAAAGAGTAGAATGGTAGATCCCATGGGTTGGAAGAAGGGGGAACTGGAAAGTTGCTGTTCACTAAGTATAAAATTTCAGGCATGCAAGATAAGAGTGCTCGAGATAACTTTTGTAAAACATCGTGTTTATAATTATCAACACTATACTATCAACTTTATATGATTTTGCATCTCAATTACCAAGATAATTAATTATTACAAATGATAGTCATTAAAGTAATAGGAGCTTCTCAACAGAAGCAGAGAGATTTAATTATACTTAAGAAAATCTCTGTCCAGTCATATTTAACTACTAAGCTAACTGTGCAGAGACTTCAGTGGCCACACACAATGAAGAATGCAGCCTTTACAGGCCAGTCCAATAAACTTATTAAACAACCAAATAAATACAAACCCTGTAGAAGAGTAATCTAATTTCCATAGTTGCCCATTATATTTAAAATGGCTAGTCTTCAATCAAAAAATATGAGACATGCCAAGACACAAAAGAGTGGCTAATATACAGGACAGAATAAAAGCAGTCAATAGAAACTCTCATGAGGAAGCCCAGACACTGAACTTACTAGACAAAGATTTTAAACCAGGTTTCTAAAATATGTTCAAATAACTAAAGAAAACTATGTCTAAAGAATTAAATAGAAGTATAAATATTACTTCACTCCATCAGAGAACATCAATAACATGATATTTTTTAAAAAATCAAAAAGAAATTCTGGAGTCAAAAGAAAAATAACTGAAATGGAAAGAGAAGTTTAAAGGTTTGGTTAAAAAAGTAAAGACTTAGTGAAACTGAACAGAGGTAAACTGAGATTATCCAGTCTGAGGACCATGAAGAGAAAAGAACAGAGCCTCAGAGATTGGTAACTTCCCCAATACTATGAAAAACAGTAATCTTCACATAAAGTAGCTCAACATGCCCAAAATAAAGCATACTCAATGAGATCCACACATACACATATCATAGTCGTTAAAAACAGTTTCCTAGAACTTCCAACATTCTCAATTTGAGGTGGGGTTTTTGAGATTAAAACTTTATCTTCAGGTGACATATTTTCATCTGATATCCATTTTCTCAACTATAAGAAGATTAAATCCACTAAAACAGGAAACGTTTATTGTGAAGCTTCTGAATTAAGATAGACCAAGTATCATCTAAAGTTTTCTTTCATTTTTGTAACAGTTTAAGCAAATGATTGCAATTTATTTAAATGATCAAAATATAAGACTGGACTATATTTAGTGTAACCATGAGAGTGTTTCTACTGAAAGAATGTGTAGGCATTCTAGAGTGTGTAGTCACTGTTATTCCATACATATACTTAAAAATTGAAGGCAGACTTAATTTTTCTAAGCATATTCACTTTTTTTAAGTTTTCACATTTTAAACCATAAGATTGATTTTAAAATTGGAATAGACAAAAACAACGATTCAATATTCATTTAAAAATGAAAAATGGAATAGGTGGGGAAAAACAAAGTTTCCAAGGATATTTAAATCCAATTTATTTATAGTTTAATAATTACAGATTATATGGTTCCTGGAATAAAGGAAGAAATATTCGATTTGTAAACAATCTGATTATAAACTATTATACCACACCAAAGCTTAATAATACAGAAAGGTGGAAAGCAAATATATGAAAAAAAGATATGTATGCATATATTAATCAAAATAAATCTTCTATAGTTATACCAATGTCAGATTTTGTCAAAGGAACTTACCAAAGATTAAGATGGTCTCTTTAATAAAAAGTTGAGTTCACTAAAAACATACACTTTTAAAAAACTGTATATGCTTAATAACACAGGCAGTATAAGGAGGCCAGTAATACAAAAATATATAAATCCAAAATTATAGCAAAAGAATTCAATATGCATGTTTCAGCAAATGGTAGAATGAACCAAAAATTCAAGAAAACCAAGAAATTTAAAAACATTTTTAAATATAACTTTTAAATACTTTGCAGTGATATTGTAAGTCTGAATCAGGCTACATATTCCACTTAGTTAAAATCAGTTAATTCAATTAAAATAATTTAATAATTTTTATAATAATCATATTTACTACTGAATTTTTTCTTTCTCTCAACTCCAAGTACTATGTAAGATATTTTATCTGATACTTCATACATACTCTGAGCTATAAGATGACTTTCATATGTACTAGACAAACAGATTTGTTCTATAAGCACTATATGCAATATATGCTAACTAGCCAACAATATTCTATCTCATTTATTAAAACATAAACATATCATACTCTGCGGTAATAAAGTATTTTAAAAGATTATCAAAGAATAAAAACATATGTGACTACATTTTTCAGTTTTGTAAATAGAATCAGTCTTGTTTAGATATTCAGAGATATCAATAATCTAAAGTTAATAATAATTTAATAATGGCTAACACTATTTAAGATATTATTTCACTTTCTTGGCATATTCACACTTTGGAATAAAGTTAAAATTTGCAGTGTTAGATACGTCTAAGAAAAAATATGCAATGATACAAAAATATACATCAGAAAAAGAGTAAAAGAAACTTATAAAGCAGGAAGAATTGAAGCACAAAGAAAATGGTATAACTTAAAACTGAAAGCATCAAAATTTGATGAAGTGTGACTATGAATGCTAAATAAAAGACAAAGATATCAGGACTTCCCTTGTGGTCCAGAGATTGAGACTCCACCTTACAATGCAGGGGACTTGGGTTAGATCCCTGGTCAGGGAACTAAGATCCTACATGAATGGTGCAACTAAGCCCACAGGCCACAACTAAGACCCAACAAAGCCAAATAAACAAATATTCACAGAAAAGAAGACAAACATATCAAGCTGAATTTGAAAAATACTCAGTTATAATCTTCACACTAAAAGAAACAGAAAAATCATAATGATACAAAATGATTGAAACAACAGGACAGAAAAAAATGTGTCATGAAAATACCAGTCAGAAGTTAAAGCCACATTAAAAGTAGACATGTTAGTTTTTTATGGCAAAAAAAAAAAACTATAAAAATGCTAAAGTAGGTCCCTTATTAGAAAAGGGTCTGTCCTCTTGGGGCTTCCCTGGTGGCTCAGATGGTAAAGCATCTTCCTGCAATGGAGGAGACCTGGGTTTGATCCCTGGGTTGGGAAGATCCCCTGGGGAAGGAAATGACAACCCACTCCAGTACTCTTGCCTGGAAAATCATTCACTTTAACTTTATATGAATGTTAATGATAAAGTATCATAAGACAAGACTTGACACAACATAAGAACAAAACAGAGTAACTCATAATCATAGCAGTTTAACCCATCCAACTCAGGAATTATAGAACACACAGATAAATAATCAATGAAAAAAATATGCATAGATACATTCATGAACTATGGATCAAAGCTCTCCTGAATTTAATTGAAAATATTTTTTCAGGATTTTAAATTAATTACTTACTATCAAAACTGCTGTTTCCTGTAGCTTCAATGTTAATTTGAGACTTCCTGTTTAAAACTGCAGCTATATCCTCAGGTATTTGATCATCAATAGTTATATCCTTTCGCCCAGTTATAAGAAACGCTAAATAGAAAAATGGATCTATTATAAAACTTCTGAATATACCAAGTTATCAGCAAAGTTTCCTCTAATTCATGCAACACTAAAGGAGGAGGACTGCAAAGCAGTGAATTATAATATATATTCAAACAGACCCTGGAAGGGAAGTAGGCAATTTGTGTGAACAGTTCTCATGAGTTTGTGTGGAGTTTGTTATATATTAGTCATTAACCATGCAAATACCAAACAAAAGTTGATCAAAGGTTTTATTTGGTTTTCTAGTTATCCTGGGGCATTCACACACCAATGTGTAAAACTTCTATAAAATATATGCACAAATATTTATAAGCTGTTGTTCAATTTTTTCCCTCTATCTTGATCTTAGTTGCTTTATCCTTTATTTAATGAAAATTAAAGAAAAAATATCTTTTAATGAGCTTAACTTCAAATAATTTAAAGTGAAAGTTGCTCAGTCATGTCCAACTCTTTGTGACCCCACAGACAACACAGTCCATGAAATTCAGGCCAGAATCCTGGAGTGGGGAACCTTTCCTTCTCCAAGGGATCTCCCCAACCCAGGGATCGAACCCAGGTTTCCTGCATTGCAGGTGGATTTTTTACCAGCTGAGCCACCAGGAAAGCCCAAATAATTTAAAGATATCTATAATTCTTACCATTGCGTCTATTTGTTCGTGGTTTCAACAACCATTTTTTAGTTTCTGATGGTGTTTCCTTAAGCAGAGGATTTTCATCGAATTCTTTACCAGGAGCTACATAAAGAAATGCATTTTAGTCTACTAAATAGATAGAACTATTGTGAAATCTCTATATTTAAAACAAATATACAGCAGAATTTTCTCTCTCTTTTTTTTAAAGTTATAACTAAATTGCTGACAAAGGTTCGTACAGTCAAAGCTATGGTTTTTCCAGTATTCATGTAAGGACATGAGAGTTGGATCATAAACAAGGCTGAGCACTGAAGTGTGCTTTTTTTTTTTTTTTTAATTGTTTTTGCCATACAATGTCATGATATCACCATGGGTTTACATATGCTTCCCCTCTGGAACCCCCCTCCCTCCTCCCTCCCCCCCGGGAAATCTCGCTGCACCAGTCCCGAGCATCAATCCTGGGCTGGCGATTGATTAGACACATGACAATTAACATGCTTCAATGCCCTTCTCCCATATCATCCCACCCTTACCCTCATCCACAAAGTCCACGAGTCTATTCTATACATCTGCGTTCCTTTTGTTGTCTCCCATGTTGGGTTCTCGTTACTGTCTTTCTAAATTCCATATATATGCGTTAATATACTGTATTGTTGTTTTTGCTTCTGGCTTACTTCACTCTGGATAAAAATGGCTAACAAACACATGAAAAGATGCTCAACATCACTCATTATCAGAGAAATGCAAATCAAAACCACAATGAGGTACCACTTTACACCAGTTAGAATGGCTGCCATCCAAAAGTCTACAAGCAATAAATGCTGGAGAGGATGTGGAGAAAAGGGAACCCTCTTACACTGTTGGTGGGAATGCAAACTAGTACAGCCACTATGGAAAACAGTGTGGAGGTTCCTTAAAAAGCTTCAAATAGACCTGCCATATGACCCGGCAATCCCACTGCTGGGCATATACACCGAGGAAACCAGAATTGAAAGAGCCACGTGTACCCCAATGTTCATCGCTGCATTGTTTACAATAGCTAAGACATGGAAACAACCTAGATGCCCATCAACTGATGAATGGATAAGAACGCTGTGGTACATATACACAATGGAATATTACTCAGCATTAAAAAAAATTCATTTGAAGCAATTCTACTCAGATGAAATGTGCTTTCAAAGTGTGGTGCTGGAGAAGACTCTTGAGAGTCCTTTGGACAGCAAGGAGACAAACCAGTCAATCCCAAAGGAAATCAACCCTGAATATTCATTGGAAGAACTGACGCTGAAGCTGAAGCTCCAATACTTTGGCCATGGTCATGATGAGTAGAACCAACTCATTGGAAAAAGTCCTGATGCTGAGAAAGGTTGAAGGCCAAAGGATAACGGAGCAGAAGAGGATGGGATGGTTAGATAGCATCACTGACTAAACAGACATGAATTTAAGCAAACTTCATTCAGGAGACGGAGACAGTGGAGGACAGAAGAGCCTGGCATGCTGCAGTCCATGGGGTCGTGAATAGTTGTACATGACTTTATGACTGAACAGCAACAACTAAATTACCATAATCCCATAACATGGGGTTGTGTTTTATTATTTCTAGGATATAATGTTAAATGAAAAAAAATGAAAAATAAGATATCTAGTATGTTACTATTTGAGTAAGAACACATGGAAAATGACGGGGTAAAGTGAAAAGAAACAGAGATACTAATCTTTACAAAATAAAACACTAGAAAGTTAAATCAGAAAACAATATACTCATTTGCCTTCAAGGGGATGACAGCAGGGCTGGGGAGTACAGGGGGAATGATTGTTCTCTAAGTACAGTTGGCCATTTGTATCTGCGGGTACCACATCTGCAGATTCAATCAACTGCAGGTTGCACACATTCAGAAAAAATTACACAAAGTTCCATAAAGGAAAACTCTATCATGTGCTGGCAACTACTTAGATAATATTTCCATTGTAGTTACAACTTTTGCATAGGGTTCACATTGTATTAGGTACTGTAAGTAATCAAGAGGTGATTTAAAATATTTGGGAAGATATGCATAGGTTATATGCAAATATAGCACCATTTTATATAAGGGACTTGAGCATCTCTGGATTTTGGTATCTAGGAGGGTCTTGGAACCAATCCTTTGTGAGTACCAAGGGATCTTTTGCATACTTATACTTTGGGAAGTAGGTTAATGTTGTACATATTACCTGCAAAATAAAATCAACAAAATACTAAAATGGAAGTAAAATGGCAAAGAATTCTCAAACAAATTTAATAGCATTATAGGATACATCAAATGAGTAAATATGCTGCTACTGATCAGAGTCAAGTTCATACTGTAGAAGAAAGGACATATACATACAAAACAAAGGAAGGGAAAAATAAGACCTGAGAGGATAAATCAGAATTGAAGATATTCATGAGAAATCATGATTTCAAAATACATCTATGTATATCCATTTATGTCTGTGTAGGTATATATGTATATGAATGTGTATCTATATTTTTGAAAGTATACTGAGGACTCCACCTCCAGACCAAAATCTTATGTGTGATATTTCATGACTGACCATATGCAATTACAGACATTACAACAATAATATTCAGAGACTTTAACAGTCCAAATTTAAACAATGAATAAAGCAACTAAGATCAAGAGGGAAACAGAATTGAACAAAACTAAAAATTAAAGAGTTCTGCAGAGGTTTTTAATTTCTATAGAACATACCATCCAACAACAGCTGAGTCTATATCCTCCTTAAATGCATATGGAATGACACTATAGCCAGCTTTCAGAGATAACTGGAGTTCCTGCCACTGCAACTTCTACCAGGGGCTAGAGCTGCCACTGCAGTGAGACTAACCCCACTGACTCAACTGCTTGCCAAAATCAGGATACTACAGCAACTTTACCATCTACAGGATTGGAACTGCTGCTGTACATCCCATTTCGAATCCCAAGTCACAGCTCTGACCAACCATTAATAGGTACGAGCTGCTATATGTGCGTGAAAACCTTATACTGATACTTTAGCAGAACATACCATATAAAACAATTAACTCAAAACTAAATTCATAAATCTCCTATGGGAAAACATGGGAATAAATCTCTACTACCTTTGATTTGCAAGGATTCTCACATATAACACCAAAAGCAAAAGGAACAAAAAAAAAATTCGAGCTTCATGAAATCAAAAATTCTTATCCGTTAAAGGATATTATCAAGAAAGTTAAAACAACCTATAGAATGACAGATAACATTTGCAAACCATGTATCTGATAAAGGTTTAATAGCCCAAATATATAAAGAACCTCTACAATTCATCAACAAAAAGAAATGACCCAATTAAAAAATGGGTGAAGCCCTACTATTCAACATAGTTTTGGAAGTACTAGCAACAGCCATCAGAGAAGAAAAAGAAATAAAAGGAATTCAGATGGGAAAAGCAGTAAAACTCTCACTGTTTGCAGATAACATGATCCTCTACACAGAAAACCCTGAAGACACCACCAGAAAATAACTAGAGGGACGATGAATAAGGTAAATTTTCAGGATATAAAATTAATTAACAGAAATCCCTTGCAGTTCTATACACTAATAATGAGAAAACAGAAGGAGAAATTAAGGAAACAATCCCATTCACCACTGCAACAAAAGAATAAAATAGTTAGAAATAAATTTACCTAAAGAGTAACAGGCAAATTTGGCCTTGGAGTACGGAATGAAGAAGGGCAAACGCTAATAGAGTGTTGCCAAGAGAACTCACTGGTCATAGCAAACACCCTCTTCCAACAAGAAAAGAAAAGACTCTACACATGGACATCACCAGATGGTCAACACCAAAATCAGAGTGATTATATTCTTTGCAGCCAAAGATGGAGAAGCTCTATACAATCAGCAAAAACAAGACTGGGAGCTGACTATGGCTCAGATCATGAACACCTTATTGCTAAATTCAGACTAAAATTGAATAAAGTAGGGAAAACCACTAGACCACTCAGGTATGACCTAAATCAAATCCCTTATGATTATGCAGTGGAAGTGAGAAACAGATTTAAGGGACTAGATCTGATAGACAGACTGCCTGATGAACTATGGACGGAGGTTCGTGACATTCTACAGGAGACAGGGATTAAGACCATCCCCAAGAAAAAGAAATGCAAAAAAGCAAAATGGCTGTCTGAGGAGGCCTTACAAATAGCTGTGAAAAGAAAAGAAGCGAAAAGCAAAGGAGAAAAGGAAAGATAGTCCCATCTGAATGTAGAGTTCCATAGACTAGCAAGGAAAGATAAGAAACCCTTCCTTAGTGATCAATGCAAAGAAATAGAGGAAAACAACAGAATGGGAAAGACTAGAGATCTCGTCAAGAAAATTAGAGATACCAAGGGAACATTTCATGCAAAGATGGGCTCCATAAAGGACAGAAATGGTATGGACCTAACAGAAGCAGAAGATATTAAAAAGAGGTGGCAAGAATACACAAAAGAACTGTACAAAAAAGATCTTCATAACCCAGATAATCATGATGGTGTGATCACTCACACTCAGCTAGAGCCAGACATCCTGGAATGTGAAGTCAAGTGGTCTTAGAAAGCATCACTACAAACAAAGCTAGTGGAGGTGATGGAATTCCAGTTGAGCTATTTCAAATCCTAAATGATGATGCGGTGAAAGTGCTGCAGTCAATATGCCAGCAAATCTGGAAAATTCAGCAGTGGCCACGGGACTGGAAATGGTCAGTTTTCATTCCAATCCAAAAGAAAGGCAATGCCAAAGAATGCTCAAACTACCACACAATTGCACTAATCTCATACACTAGCAAAGTAATGCTCAAAATTCTCCAAGCCAGGCTTCAGCAATACATGAACCGTGAACTTCCAGATGTTCAAGGTGGTTTTAGAAAAGGCAGAGGAACCAGAGGTCAAATTGCCAACTTCCGCTGGATCATCGAAAAAGCAAGAGAGTTCCAGAAAAACATCTATTTCTGCTTTACTGACTATGCCAAAGCCTTAGACTGTGTGGATCACAATAAACTGTGGAAAATTCTTAAAGAGATGGGAATACCAGACCATCTGACCTGTCTCTTGAGAAACCTGTATGCAGGTCAGGAAGCAACAGTTAGAACTGGACATGGAACAACAGACTGGTTCCAAATAGGAAAAGGAGTATGTCAAGGCTGTATATTGTCACCCTGCTCATTTAACTCAAATGCAGAGTACATCATGAGAAACGCTGGGCTGGAAGAAGCACAAGCTGGCGATCGATTGCAAGGAGAAATATCAATAACCTCAGATATGCAGATGACACACCACCTTTAAGGCACAAAATGAAGAGGAACTAAAAAGCCACTAGCTGAAAGTAAAAGAGGAGAGTAAAAAAGTTGGCTTAATTCTCAACATTCAGAAAACTAAGATCATGGCATCTGGTCCCATCACTTTATGGGAAATAGATGGGGAAAAAGTGGAAACAGTGTCAGACTTTATTTTGGGGGGCTCCAAAATCACTGTAGTTGGTAACTGCAGACATGAAATCAAAAGATGCTTAATCCTTGGAAGGAAAATTATGGCCAACCAGGATAGCATATTGAAAAGCAGAGACATTACTTTGCCAACAAAGGTCTGTCTAGTCAAGGCTATGGTTTTTCCAGTAGTCATGTATGGATGTGAGAGTTGAACAGTCAAAAAGGCTGAGCGCCGAAGAATTGATGCTTTTGAACTGTGGTGTTGGAGAAGTCTCTGGAGAGTCCCTTGGACTGCAAGGAGATTCAACAAGTCCATCCTAAAGGAGATCAGTCCTGGGTGTTCATTGGAAGGACTGATGTTGAAGGTGAAACTCCAATACTTTGGCCACCTCATGCAAAGAGTTGACTCACTGGAAAAGACCCTGATGCTGGGAAGGATTGGGGCAGGAGGAGAACGGGATGACAGAGGATGAGATGGCTGGATGTCATCACCGACTCGATGGACATGGGTTTGAGTGGACTCCGGGAGTTGGTGATGGACAGGGAGGCCTGGCGTGCTGTGGTTCATGGGGTCTCAAAGAGTCGGACATGACTGAGCGACTGAACTGAACTGAAAGAAACAAAAGACCTATATATAGAAAAGTATAAAACACTGATGAAAGAAATCAAAGAGGACACAAATAGAGAAATATACCATGTTCATGGATTGGAAGAATCAATATAGTGAAAATGAGTATACTACACAAAGCAATCTATACATTCAATGCAATCCCTATCAAGCTATCAACAGTATTTTTCATAGAAGAAATAATTTCTCAATTTGTCTGGAAATACAAAAATCCTCAAGTAGCCAAAGCAATCTTGAGAAAGAAGAATGAAACTGGAGGAATCAACCTGCCTGACTTCAGTCCCTACTACAAAGCTACAGTCATCAAGACAGTATGGTACTGGCACAAAGACAGAAATATGGATCAATGGAACAAAATAGAAAGCCCAGGGATAAATCCATGCACCTATGGACACCTTATCTTTGACAAAGGAGGCAAAAACATGCAATAGAGAAAAGATGATCTCTTTAACAAGTGGTGCTGGGAAAATTAGTCAACCACCTGTAAAAGAACGAAACTAGAACACTTTCTAACACCATACACAAAAATAAACTCAAAATGGATTAAAGATCTAAATGCAAGGCCAGAAACTATAAAACTCCTAGGGGAAAACAGACAGAACTCTCTGACATAAATCATACAAAGATCCTCTATGACTCACCTCTTAGAGTAATGGAAATAAAAGCAAAAATAAACAAATGGGACCTAATTAAACTTAAAAGCTTTTGCACAACGAAGGAAACTATAAGGTGAAAAGAGAGCCTTCAGAATTGGAGAAAATAATAACAAATGAAGTAACTGATGAAGAATTAATTCCAAAAATATACAAGCAGCTCAATACCAGAAAAATAAAGGACTCAATCAAAAAATGCACCAAAGAACTAAACAGACATTTATCTAAAGGAGACATATAGATGGCTAACAAAAACATGCAAAGATGCTCAGCATCACTCATTATCAGAGAAATGCAAATCAAAACCCACAATGAGGTACCATCTTATGCCAGTCAGAATGGCTGCTATTCAGAAGTCTACAAACAATAAATGCTGGAGAGGGTGTGGAGAAACTGTTGGTAGGAATGCAAAATAGTACAACCACTATGGAGAACAGTGAAGAGATTCCTTTAAAAACTGGAAATATGACCCAGGAATCCAACTGCTGGGCATATACACCGAAGAAACCAGAACTGAAAGAGACACATGTAGCCCAATGTTTACTGCAGCACTATTTACAATAGCTAGGACATGGAGGCAACCTAGATTTCCATCAGCAGATGAAGGGATAATAAAGTTGTGGTACATATACACAATGGAATATTACTCAGCCATTAAAAAGAATGCATTTGAGCCAGTTCTAATGAGATGGATAAAACTGGAGCCTATTATACAGAGTGAAGTAAGTCAGAAAGAAAAACACCAATACAGTATATTAATGCACGTATATCAAATTTAGAAAGATGGCAATGATGATGTTATATACAACAGAACAAAAGAGATACATGTAAAGAACAGACTTTCAGACTCTGTGGGAGAAGGTGAGTGGGATGATTTGAGAGACTAACATTGAAACATGTATATTACCATATGTGAAATAGATGACCAGTTCAAGTTTGATGCATGAAGCAGGGCACTCAATGTCAGTGCCATGGGACAACCCAGAGGGATGGGATGGGGAGTGAGGGGGGTCAGGACGTGGGGACACATGTGCACCTGTGGCTGATTTATGTCAATGTATGGCAAAAACCACCATAATATTGTAAATTAATTAGCCTCCAATTAAAATAAATAAATAATAAAAAATATAGGTATTTAAATTTTGAAATTCTCCTCTAAGAACCATTTGAACATTTTTCACATTTGGATACATAATATTTTCCTTATTATTAATAATTCCACTAACAAGTTTCTTTTTAGTGTGATGAAATTTGTGGATATAGATGTAGTGATGATTGCACAACACTGAGAATGCAGTTGATGCTACTGAATTTTATATTTTAAAGATGAATAAAATGTCAAATTTTATGTATATTTTATTACAATGAAAAAAATATGTCAATTGATTGAGTTCAACTACTGGTTAAAGATTCATGATAAACTCTGAACAAAAGAAAACATCCTGATCATAATCAAAATATGTATCTCAGGTAATCATCATAGGTGAAACCAAAGAGACACTCTCATTTCAAAGCACAAAAGAAGAGTGATACTTCCATACCTTCAGTTCAGTCACTTGGTCGTGTCCAACTCTTTGCAATCCCATGGAATGCAGTATGCCAGGCTGCCCTGTCCATTACCAACTCCTGGAGCTTGTTCAAACTCAACTCCATCAAGTTGGTGATGTCATCCAGCCATCTTCTCTTCTGTCATCCCCTTCTTCTCCTGCCCTCAATCTTTCCCAGCATCAGGGTCTTTTCCAATGAGTAAGTTCTTTGTATCTGGTGGTCAAACTCCAAACTTTGTTTTGGAGTTTCAGCTTCACCATCAGTCCATCCAATGAATATTCAGGACTGATTTCCTTTAGGATTGACTAGTTTGGTCTCCTTGCATCATGACTGTTTAAAAACAATTACTTTGGAAGTTTCAACCAATGCAATAAGATATGGATGGGTTATAATAAAAGCTTATGTATGTTGGGAAAAAAGAATAAACTGATGTTTTATAAAATATACATCAAACACCCAAAAATCCAGCTAAAACATTATTTATAACACAAGGCATATTTTTTCCTGCTATACTCTGATGAATTTGTGGTATAATATTATGTTAAGAATTGATAATGCCAAATACTATTATTTGGTTGAGACAAAGCTATCACTTTCGTTTTACACAAATTTTAGTTAAGATAGACTGAGCAGTATGTTAACTCAACAAATTAACCTTTACATATTGGTCAGTATATTTATATATTATCTCGTGACTGTCTAAGAAGTTATTTCTATACTTAGTAATGTTCTCACTTCATTCACTTATAACATGGGAACACAAAATCATTAACATCTTTTTCTTACAAAAGACAAAATCTTTTTACCTTGAAATTCTCTTGGTTCTTTGTAAGTTTGTTTTTCAATCTTAGTTTGTAAATTCTTTTCTAAAATATCAGCCTTTATCACAAAAGTTAAAACAAATAATTACAAATTATATATCATAGAACTCCAATTACCTTCTTCTATATCTACAATGTCATTACAGAAACTTTTTATCTTTCATTATTTCTTGAATGTATCAAACTTAAAAATGAAAACAATTAATGGATCTGAGGGACATTTGGGAACACTTAGTAGTGTGGAAGGACCTTTCCCAAGCAAAATTGTGATTCTTCTTCATAAATAATTCAAAATAAATCAAGTTAATATTTTAAAATTATGATTCTAGTTTACCTAATTCAATCTCTAGACAAACTCAAATGACTTTACAAAATTATTTTTATAATGCCACTTAAAAGCTTGCATGATAAAAAATATTGTGAATATATGTTAAACATCATTTATATATATATATATGAATATATGTCAAATATCATTTTTCTTTTTCCCAGAATTTTAACTAAGAATTTCCTAATTAAACAGTATTTTAGCAAAGGCAATTCTAATAATTTTCTAAGGCATGTTTAAGGTATATAAAATTATTTCAAAACAACTATGCTCTCACAATTATCTTAATATGTAAAAATTTTTGTAGATGAACATGAAATAATTTCTCTGTCTCAGAAATCATGTATCTTTCAATTTATCATTAAAATTATAATTCAAGCCACAAATTCTTTGTTGGTACAGATTAGAACTTTTACATTAAAATATTGATTCCCAAATATCCCTTTAAAATTCTAAATATAAAACAGGTTTTATCATAGTTAAGGAGTTTGGGATCAATATATGCACACCGCTATATTTAAAATGGGTAACCACAAGGACCTACTGTATAGCACATGAAACTCTGCTCAATGTTATGTGGCAGCCTGGATAGGATAGGGGTTTGGAGGAGAATGGACACATGTGTATGTATGGCTGAGTTCCTTTGCTGTCCACCAGAAACTATCATGACATTGTTAATTGGTTATACTTCAAAACAAAATAAACTAAAAAAATAAATAAATAACAAATTGAATCAGATGGCAAATTTTTAATTCCATTTAAATAAGAAAATATTGATGTTTTAAATTAACATTGATTGAAAATATTGAAGAAGTATAGCAATTAAAATAAAAAGCTTTCAATTTATTATGCTGTATCTTACCTTTGAGATGTCAGTACCCAGCAACTTTCTTTTAACAACAGAGGGTGAGATGAATGATGCTGCAGACATTTCATTCCCTTGAGGCAATTTTCCAACAGACTGTGAATCTTTAATTTTTTCATGCAATAACATTGTTGTGAATGTTTTATCATGGTTCTTTGATGAAAGTATATGAGATAGATCTTCATCAGTTAAACCTTCATTTGGAGTCTTTATAAAAGGTGATCCATCTTGAGACTTGAGGATCTGTGAAAGATCTGAAATAGCAGGGCTAGCTCTTTCCTTCTCTGAGCTTTAGAATTACAAAACATCTGGTATTAGATTATATGAACAACATTTTTTATTTGTAACTAAAGAATCATTTGCATAATCTATAAGGATATTAAATAAGCAATTATAATCATTCACTAATTAATAGTAATACAAATGTGAAATTGATGCTAGATAATAAGCTAAGGATAATGTATCTCATGGGTTTTAAAATAGACACAAAGAGTCTCAAATTGGCCAAGTAGTAGAGTGGGAACACGCTGAGCCCACCTCCTCTAATGGGCATACCAAAATTACAACCATTTACAGAGCAACCATTGATGAGAAAAACTGGATGATTAGCAGGAAAGGTCTTCTACTAAAGAATTAAAGAAAGAACCACAACAAGATAGGGAGAAGTGGAGTCACACTATAGTCAAGATCCACAGCCCCAAGTGAGTGACCCACAAAGGGAGGATGATTACAATTGCAGAGGTTATTCCCAAGGAGAAAGAGGTCCAAGCCCTACTACAATGGAGTCACCAGCCAGCCCAGGAATCCTACACCAACACAAGCCATCTAGAACATTCAGCTTTGAAGGTCAATGGGACTTACTTTCAGGAAAGTCAGAATGTTACTTTAGAAGGGAAATAGAGACTCCCTCTAAGAAAACACACACATAATCTCACACACTCCAGGAGTCATAGCAGAAACAGTCATTTAAAAGGAGACTGGATTACATCTACCTGCTGCTCTTGGAGAGCCTACCAGAGAGGCAGAAGGCAATTGGAGCTCACCATGGGGACACAGACACTGGTGGCAGGCAATTTCAAAAGTTCTTTCTTCCACATGGTCACTGGCACAACCAAGCTCCACTCTGGAATACCCCCTCTAGCTTATTGGGACCCAGCTCCACCCACCAGTCTGTCAGAACCAGAATTGCGATCCCTCAGGCCAAGCAACTAGCCAGGAAGGGACTTATTCACTAGCTGCCTTCAGAGGACCTGAGCCCACAGTCACCCTGGGACACAGCCCTATCCACCAGCAGTCAGACACCATCCCCAGGACCACTGTAGCCTGCAGCCTGCCATGGTAGCCCACTCACCAATAGGTCAATACCAAGTATTTAAACACCTTGGGCCCCTCAGCCAGCTGCCTAGGGATTTGGCCACACCCCTAACCAGGCTGAAACAAGCTTCAGATAACCACTGATCCTAGAGCCAGCTGTGTCATGAACCAGTCCAACATCAAACCTCTGAATATTGGTGTTATAGAAATCTCAGAAGGAGAAGTGAGAGAAAGGGGGCAGAAGATCTATCTGAAGATAAAATAGCTGAAAAATTCCCATAGTCTAGGAAAGGAAATGGTATCAAGGTCCAGGAAGCACAGAGAGTCCCAAATACAATCATCCCAAACACAATCACACCAAGACACACCACAATTAAAATGAGAAAAATTCAGATAGAGAACAGTAAAACAAGGGAAAGCAACAAGTTAGGTAAAAGAGAACTCCTATAAGGCCAGGCTATCAGCTAACTTTTCAGCAGAAACTCTATAGGCCAGAGGGGAGTGGCATTATGTATTTTAAAAGACAAAAGGGAAAACCTACAATAAGAAATGCTCTACCCCATAACGCTTTCATTCAGATTTGATGGCAAGATCAAAAGTTGTACAACCAAGCAAAAGCAAAGAGTTCAGCATTACCAAGCCAGCATTACAAGAAATGTTAAGGGAACTTTCTAAGTGAAAAGAAAAGGCAAAAACTAGAAACATGAAAAGCAAAAAAGTGAAAAGCTCATTGTTAAAAGCAAATATACAGTAAAGGTAATAGATCAATCACATACAAAGTTAGGAAGATTAAAAGACTAAACTAGTAAAATTCTCTATATTCACAATAAACAGTTAAGAGATACAAAAGATGTAAAGACGATGTCAAAAACAATAATCATGGGGGGGCAGTGGAGAGAAATGAAAACACAGGATTGTTAAAATGTTTGAAAAGCAGAAATCAGCAATTGAAAATAATCACATGTATATTGAGAGATTCCTACATATAAAACTGATGGTAACCACAAACCAAAAATCTATTCTAGATACACACAAACAAAAGAATCCAAACGTAACACTAAAGGCAGTTGTCAAAACACAAGAGAATGAAAGAAAGGGGAAAAAAGGTCTATAAAACCAATTCTATAACAATTAACAAAATGGCAATTAGAACATACCAATCAAAATCACATTGAATGTCAATAGAATAAATGCCCCAATCAAGACACAGAGTGACTGAATGGACACAAAACAAGATTCACACACACACACACCACACACAGCCTACAAGAGATGCATTTCAGACCTAAGACATCTAACTGTCTGAAAGTGAGGTGATATAAAAAGATATCTTATGCAAATCAAAATCAAAAGAAACCTGGCATGGCAATATTTACAAAAATATAAATAGATTTAAAAAAAGACTATTATAAGAAACAAAGAAAGGAATTAAAAACAACGAAAAAGGGATCAATCCAAGAACATAAAACGGTAAATATATATGCACCCATTGTAGGAACACCTAAATGCATAAAACAAATATTAATATACATAGAGAAACTGGCAGTAACACAAAAATAGTAGGGGACTTTAACAACCCACTCACATCAAAAGGACAGATGAACCAGACAGAACATCAATAAAGAAACACTGACTTAAATCACACGTTAAACCACATGGATTATGTGTATACATGGAACAGTGCATACAAAATCAGCAGAATACATATTCTTTCAACTGCACATGGAATATTCTGTAGTGGTGGTTGGGTCATAAGGTGGTCATAAGTATGGTACTGACACAAAAAAAGAAATATAGACCAATGGAACAAGATAGAAAGCCCAGAAATAAACCCATGCATATATGGGTACCTTATTTTTGACAAAGGAGGCAGGAATATACAATGGGGCAAAGACAGCCTCTTCAATAAATGGTGCTGGGAAAACTGGACAGCTACACGTAAAAGAATGAAATTAGAACATTTGCTAACACCATACACAAAGATAAACCCAAAATGGATTAAAGATCTAAATGTAAGACCAGAAACTATAAAACTCTTAGAGGAAAACAGAGGCAGAACACTTGATGACAAGTGTTCAATAACAAAGCATGATCCTCTATGACCCATCTCTTAGGGTAATGAAAATAAAAACAGAAGTAAACAAGTGGGACCTGATTAAACTTAAAAGCTTTTGCACAGCAAAGGAAACTATAAACAAGGTGAAAAGAGAGCCCTCAGAATGGGAGAAAATAACAGCAAATGAAACAGCTGACAAAAGATTAATTTCCAAAATATACAAGCAGCTCATATAACTCAAAGCCAGAAAAACAAACAACCCAATAAAAAAGAGATATTTTTCCAAAGAAGACATTACAGATGGCTAACAAACACATGAAAAGATGCTCAACATCACTCATTATTAGAGAAATGCAAATCACAACTACAATGAGATATAACCTCACACCATTCAGAATAGCCACCATCAAAAAGTCTACAAACAATAAATGCTGGAGAGGGCGTGGAGAAAGGGAACACTTGTGCACTGTTGGTGGGAATGTAAACAGTCATTATGGAAGACGGTATGGAGATTCGTTAAAAAACTAGGAATAAAACCACCTTATGACCCAGCAATCCCACTCCTAGGCATATACCGTGAGGAAATCAGGGTTGAAAAAGACACATGTATCCCATTGTTCATTGTGGCACTATTTACAACAGCTAGAACATAGAACTAACCTAGACGTCCACTGAAAGATGAATGGATAAAGAAGTTGTGGTACATACACAAAATGGAATATTACTCAGCCATAAAAAGGAACACAATTGAGTCAGTTCTGATGAGGTGGATGAACCTAGAACCTACTATACAAAGTGAAGTGAGTCGGAAAAAGAAAGATGAATATTGTATTCTAATGCACATATAATGAAACCTAGAAAAATGGTACTGAAGAATTTATTTACAGGGCAGCAATGGAGAAACGTGCATAGAGAATAGACTGATGGACATGGGGAGAGGGGAGGAGTGGGTGAGATGTATGGAAACAGTAACATGGAAACTTAATTACCATACGTAAAATAGATAGCCAGCAGGAATTTGCTGTATGGCTCAGGGAACTCAAACAGGGGCTCTGTATCAATCTAGAGGGGTGAGATGAGGTGGGAGACGGGGGTGAGGTTCAAAAGGGAGGGGATATACGTATGCCTGTGGCTGATTCATGCTGAGGTCTGACATAAAACAACAAAATTCTGTAAAGCAATTACCCTTCAAAAAAAGTAAATTAAAAAAATAATCCAAATTGGAAAGGAAGTATAACTGTGATTGTTTGCAGATGACATGGTGACATGGAACTATAAAAAGAAAACCCTAACCATGCCACCAGAAAACTACTAGAGCTTATTAATGAATCTGGTAAAGTTGGAGGATGCAAAACTAATATAGGGAAATCAGTTGCATTTCTATATGCTAACAATGAACTATCAGAAAGAGAAATTAAGGAAATAATCTAATTTACCATTACATCAAAAAGAATTAAATACCTTTTTGAATGAAAAACTCATGTAAGGAGGCAAAAGAACTTCACTAGGAAAACTATAAGATGCTAATGAAATAAAGAAAACTCAAACAGATGGAAAGACATACCATGTTCTTGAACATGTTTTAGAGGAACTAAAGAGCCTCTTGATGAAAGTGAAAGAGGAGAGTGAAAAAGCTGGCTTAAAACTCAACATTCAAAAAATGGTAAAATGGCAAAAACTCAACATTCAAAAAATGGCAAAATAGATGGGGTACCAATGACAGACTATTTTTTTTTATTCCAAAATCACTGTGGATGGTGACTGCAGTCATGAAATTAAGATGCTTGCTTCTTGGAAGAAAAGCTATGACAAACTTAGACAGTGTATTCAAAAGCAGAGACATCACTTTGCCAACAAAGGTCCATATCCTCAAAGCTAATCTTTCTCTAGAAGTCATGTACAGATGTGAGAGCTGGACCATAAAGAAGGCTGAATGCTGAAGAACTGATGCTTTGTGGTACTGGAGAAGACTGTTAAGAGTCCCTTGGACAGCAAAAAGATCACATCAGTCAGTCCGAAAGGAAATCAACCCTGAATATTCATATTCAAAATTATAAATATCTCTGATTAACAAAGATGCAAAAATTACAAAATATTAGCAAACGGATTCCAAGGACTAATACTGAAGCTGAAGCTCCATTACTTTGGCCACCTGATATGAAAAGCCTACTCATTAAAAAAGACCCTGATGCTGGGAAAGATCAAAGGCGGGAGGTGAAGGGAATAACAGAGGATGAGATGATTGGAAGGCATTACTGACTCAATGGACACGAGTTTGAGCAAACTCTGGGAGATAGTGAAGGACAGGGAAGCCTGGTGTGTTGCAGTCTATGGGGTCCCAAGGAGTCCGACATGACTGAGTGACTGAACAACAACAATATATCTATCAATAATCACTCTAAAGTAAATACATTAAATTCTCCAATCAAAAAACACAGAATAACTGAATATATTAAAATAAACACACACACCCTTACATGCTGCCTACAAGAGACCCACTTCAAATCCAAAGACACAGACTGAAGGTGAAGGGATCCAAAGAGACACTCCATGCAAGCAGACACCAAAAGAAAGGTAGAGTAGCTGTACTTCTGTCAGACAGTAAAATGTGAAATGGAAACCATATTAAGTGACAAAGAATGGCATTACATAATGATAAAAGGGGCAATTCAACTAGAGGATGTAACATTATGCACTCAATATAGGAGCAATAAATATACAAACCAACTGTTGACTGACCTAAAGAAAGAAACATACAGCAATTAAGTAAGGGGCTTTAATACCCCCACTTAATCAACAAATAGAGCATCCAAACTGAAAATCAATATGAAAGCATTGTCACGAATTTCCGTGGTGCAGTGGTTAGGACTCTATGCTTTCACTATCAAGAGCATAGATTCAATCCTTGGCTAGGGAACTAAGATCCCACTAGCTGTGTAATGTGGCCAAAAACAATAACAAAATCAAACAAAAAGCAAAAGAAAGTATCATATTTAAATGACATATTTGATCACATTAATTTGATAAATATATATAAATAGATAGAACATTCCAGCCAAAATAAACAGGATACAGATTCTTCTCAAGTGCACAAGGAACATTTTCCAGAATAGATTGTATGTTAGGCCACAAAACAAGTTTTAACAAATTTAGGATTAGATTAAAATCATATTAACTATCTTTTCCAACCACAATATTATGAAAGTAGAAATCAATTACAGGAAGAAAACTGGAAAATTTACAAATATGTGAAGATTATACAACATGCTCCTGAACAACCAATTGATCAAGAAAGAAATCAAAACCAAAATTCAAACAGTACCTTGAGACAAAAGAAAATGGATATACCACATACTGAAATTTATGGGCTGCAGTGAAAGCTGTTTTATGAGGAAAGTTCATAGTAATAAATGCCTACTTTACAAATAAGAAAAATCTCAAACCAATAACAAATTTACACTCCAAGGAACCAGAAAAAGAAGAACAAAGTCCAAGTTTAGAAGAAGAAAGGAAATTATAAAGATATAGCAGAAATAAATGAAATGAAGGCTAACAAGATGTCAAACAAACAAAATCCATAAAACCAAGAAGTGGCTCTTTGAAAAGATAAACAAAACTGGCAATTAGTTAGTCACAAAGAAAAAGATAGAAGACTCGAAAAATAAAAGAAGAAATATGACATCTGATATCCCAGAGAAACAAAGGATCAGAAGGGACTACTATGACAATTATACAACAATAGTATTAACGATTGAGAATAAATTAATAAATAACTACAACATATAATCTTCTAAGACTGAATTATGAGGAAACAATATTGAATACACTCACTACTACTATTAAGGATATTGAATCTGTAATTTTAAAACTCCTTACAAACAAAAGTACAGGACCAGGACACTTTTCTGTTGAATTCCACCAAATATTCACAGAAGAATTAATACCAATTCTTCTGAAACTCTTTCAAATAATAGAACAGAAGGCCATATTTCCAAACTCATTTTACAACAGCAGCATTATTCAGATAGTAAAACCAAAGACACCACAATAAAAGAAAATTACAAATATCTCTGATTAACAAAGATGCAAAAATTACAAAATATTAGCAAATGGATTCCAACAATCTATTAAAAGAATCATACAACATGAGGAAAAGGAGTTTCTATCAGGGGTACAGAAATGATTCAATATCTAGAAATTAGTCAGTGAGGTATACCACATTAACAAAATGAATAATTTGGGAGATCATCTCAGTAACTGTAAGAAAAACCTGAAAGCATTTCACAAAATTCAACATTTATGATAAAAGCTCTCAACTAAGTGGGTATAGAGGGAAAGAAAATACTCAACATAAAACTGGCCATGTATGATAAACCCGTAGATTACATCACACTCAAAACATGATCCTCTATATTGAAAACCCTAAAGATTCTACCAGAAAATTACTAGAGCTAATCAGTGAATATAGCAAAGTTTCAGGATACAAAATCAACACACAGAAATCCCTGGCATTCCTATACACTAACAATGAGAAAACAGAAAGAGAAATTAAGGAAACAATTCCATTCACCATCGAAACAAAAAGAATAAAATACTTAGGAGTATTT